>JANTPZ010135252.1:0-17367 GCA_025593235.1 Vachellia pachyceras
CAGTGCTAGCACAGGTTCTCTCAATCACCTTTGAATCTATTCTCTGAGAATTCCCGGATGGAGGAGAACTAGATCCTCTAGAAGAGCCAAGTCCAAAGAAGTTAAGTCTACTGATCCTTCTTGAGAAAGAACTCATGAGTTTTCTTGAACCAGACTTTGCCATATCTCTTTTCAAGAACACATGGTCCCTCTCCAGATCATTCAATCGCATTCTTAACCGGGCTAGCTCGAGTTTTAACTCGCGATTTTCTCGTCTCAGTGACGCATAGTTGTCTCGGGGAGATATTGCCGCGCTTCGTGCTCCACTACTCATGCGCCATGACTGGTGCATTGGCCTGCAGGGGTCATCTTCCACATTGGAGCAACACATAGCATTTCTTAACCTCAATTGCTCGAAGTAAAGAACTTGAACTATTGATTGGAGAGGTAGGCGCTCATTTTGTGCCGCATGAGCCCCCGCTTCCTGTGAAAGCTTTTGGAAATCAAGCAATTTGCATAGCTTCTTCTTGTCCAAATCTGACAAGCCTGGATGAGCCTGAGAAAAGCATTGACAGAAGAATTAAAACATATGTGGTTGTAGAGATGTTAGGGGGAAAAGTCTTATGTTAGATTTGTAAGTTAAACAAAGCAAAGACCTAGTACTCCGAAGTAATGGATAGAGAGAAACTCATCTTTGTAATTTCTGTGGGATTGATTATGTTGTAATGACTAAATTTGCAGGTGCATGGCTCCTCAGTTTTACCTTAAGATTTAGAGAAATGTTATGAAAGAAAAACTCATGTTTTGTCAGAAGTCTAATAAAAAAAGGCCCAATGAATACAACTAAGAAAAGTTAAAGTCATGTATTAAACAAGAATTAACTGTTGTATCTATAAATCTTTATAAACTACTTTAGGAAGAGAATGGTTAGGCAAGTAGTCTCACAGATATTGATCAAAAAACATTTCCGAAATGAATAGAATTTTGCTTTGGATTGGGTTCATTCCTAACAAGTTCACTTCATTTCTTCCCCCTGAAAATTCATCTCGTGATTAGGAAAAAAAATCTTGTGCATATATATGCTAAGAAGGATGACAAAACATACTTTCAAATAAATGTCAATGGCTCGATATAGCCCGTCATGAACCGTTCGTGCATGTGCTTGCAATGTTTCTGCGATGACCATGAACTTTGAAAGCTTCAGGTTTGCATCAGGGGCAATTTCAGCAAGGTAATTATCCACTAATTTTGCCACTTTAACTAATGCCGTTTGTGAAGGAGAACGAGGGCTGTCGGATTCGAAAACAGAAACATCATCCAGATCATCTTCACTATCATCCTGCTGACAGAAGTTTAACAGAATTCTGTGCACTGTGTCCACATCAAATAAGGTATCACCTTCATGCTTAAATGATGGAATCAGAAGATCATCAATAGTGGCAACGTCAAGATGTGATCCGATCCTCCTTTCTAGGTCAAGTCTGGAAGCAATAGAACAATCAAGCATAACTGCACTTCTCAGAAGTCCAAAAAGGAAGGTGATTGGAACAGCAAGCTTCTCAACCGGCAAAAGGTTGACTATAGTCTCAACCACAAGCTTCTCATGATCAATCAAATCGGAATCAGCTTTATTAGTCTGGCTAGATGGATTCCACAAGCTGGATTTCTTTGTTAATTCTTTCTGAGCATAACTTACAAGGGAGGCACCAATGCTCTCAGGCCGGACCCCACGACATTTCATTGCGGCTATGACTCGTTGATACATGTCAATGCGAAGAACAGATAGATCTTCTATCCACCAGTCACCATCACAATTGGCTTGCCTGCTCATGTGTAGCCTCCCTGAGCTGCTATACTCTAACCGCGAGAAACTAGAAGCTATTTGCTCTGCACAAGCTTTTGAGGCTATCGCTTCAATGCAACGGTTAACTATTTTTAGTTCATCAGCAAGAGGGAGTAGGCTTTCACATTGTTGCAAGACTTCAATACACATTTCAAGGTTCTTGCAAATAATGCTGTCTAGATATTCCTCAGCCCTGGAGCCAAGGTTGTCTTTTGAGAACTCTTCGGTCATCTCGAGGTAATCAGAAACACAACAGAGCTGAGCAACATTTTTAGATGTAATTTCAAAGTTTATGTTGTAGCAGAATTTTGCAGCCAGGTCAAAGGACTCAGCACCTCCTGGTAAATTAAGAAGTTCAATTCTTGAGATATCAGAATCCCTATGTTCTGCAACTAAGCTCCGTATTCGCCCACTTCTAGAAACAAGGGGAAACTTCATATAAAGGGAAGAACAATCAGAATCTTTGTGCTGCTAATCAGAATAAAAGTAAGTTCAAATTAACGAAGATTGATACTTGCCTTGTGCAAAGGAAATGTTACTCCACTCACATCTATAGTTATATCACTTGGCACATCCCGGAAAATCCTACAAATGGTGAATGGTCAATAATTCAAAAGAAATAAATTGTTGCAGGTATCAACTTGGGAAGATAAAGACTAACTCAAGATTATATGAATTTATTTATAAGTGATAAGTTTCTTGACCATATTTTGAAATGGAGGGGAATCAAGCAAAACCTTTACCCCACATGGGACATTAGTTTTCTATGATCTATTTTATCCTTAAGCTTTCAGGGAAAAAAAAACAAGATCTTGATATAGCTCAGTACTTGCTAGCATCAAACTTATAACTAAATTGTACAGAGAACGTATTAACATTAATTACAACAGAATTCATCCGTGTTCAAATATTTTGCCCCAAACTTAATTCTTCACATACGAATCCTATATTTGAAACATAAATAGTGGCATCTCAATATTTCTAACAAAGGAAATGGGGGAATGCATAAAACATGTGAAAAATATACAGAAAAGCAGGATTTACATAGTGTAGGAGAAGAAAGAAACAGAATTCAGATCACACACACACGCATGAAGACAAATAATCAGTTGCCCTATTTGGGAGGTATGAAAGTTACGGATCATACAACCAAACCAACGAAGAAGGATTTTTAGATTTTAAAAATTGAAGTTCTAAATTACAACAACAACAACATAATCTAATCACATGAAGTATCAAACTAACACCCTTGGTCACCCTAGAGAAAACTGGCTAATACATCACCAAAATATTAGAACTCGGAAGTATGGAACATGTATGTGTGTGTGTGTGTATCAGAAGCTTACCTCTCAATAGAAATGTCTTAAGAAGAGGGATAAAAAAGAAAATAAAACCCTGAAACTTTAATGAATAAAGGTCAAACAAGAAATCTGAGTTTTGGTTCCATGGTATCAAAGTTGTCAGCAAGAAATTAAGGATCTAAGTTCAGCTTCCAATCATGGTCAAAATTACCCAAAAAAATATTATTCACCAAAAGAAAATAAAAAAGGCACCACAAATTAAGCAACAAAAAGACTAAAAACCATGGGACCAAGTACAAACCATTCGCTGGATCGATGCCTCACACTCTTTCCCAAGGACCGCTGCTGCTGCTGCTGTTGGTTCTTGTCAATAAAATCCATGAAGAATGAGAAAAACCCAGTAATATGATACTAAAATGAGATGTCAGAGAATTAAGAAAAAAATGTATAGCAGTGATGGGTTTAAGGTAGTAAAGTGGAGAAAAAGACAGAGACCCCAGTATGGAGATGTTGATGTTGGGGAAGTTCTTTGGCCACTTTCATCAAACAGCTGGTGTTCAAAATCATACTGTAGGTTGTCCAGAGCCATGGGCCTCATTTGTGGGTCATACTTTGCTTTTATGATAATCATCCTTTCAATCTTTTCAGGGTTCAGACTTCAAAATATATTAAACTGCAAGGCCTTTAAAAGTCTAACTGCGAGTTTACTCAGAAATAAGACAAAAAAATATGGAAGCAACAACAAAGATACACGCACATGAACTACAGAAGTTACGTAACATGATAGTCAAAAATGGGAAAACATGATAGTCACCATAACATACTCAGAATGGAACTGTGAATTAAAATTCAATGGAAGAAAAAGGCAATATTCTTTTTGCCACCTCCATTTATATACCTTTTCACGTGAAAGAAAACAGAGATTGAAAGCAGAAAGAAACTAAAAAAGAAAACGTCAAAAAGTAGGAAGAACACTGAAGAACTTGGCTAGAGTTAATGAAGTGGGGTCTCTATTAGGGTCCCATATGATAATAATTACACAGATACGATATGATATCTTCCCACTAGGAGCTATCTTCTACCATTCCTTTTCATTAAGTCGAAAACATAAAAAGGGTTTTGGGGTCCAAGTCAAAGTCTTTTGATTTGAGAGAATTATCAACGGAACGTGATCATGTAGGGTTGGCAGGAACACTATAAAGCCATGCACATGTGTGGTATTCATCTTGTATGAATAAATGAACGAACGTACAATAATTCTTCATCAACAAGTGATCTTTTTTGCACCTGTTTGAAAATTCTGATCACTTATTGAAGAAGCAAGCTCATCTCATGTCAATCATTGTGATTTGCATATTAATTTATTTGAGGGGAAAGAAATTGGTAGATTTACATTATGAGGGCAAAGTTGTCAATTAGTAAAATCCATTAGGGGTATAATAGTAATAAAAACAACAAATTTCCATCATTTTTGTTGAATGGTAGTTCCATAGAAGTTGGCTCAAATGACACAAACAATCCAATTTTTCACTTCATACCCCAAATTCAATTTTATGACCTCACTTCCATGCTATCAAACGTGACATTAATATCTCATATGAAGAAATGAATAGAAATAGAATGAAATTTGCATGAGACTTCAACTGGCACACAATGAATCTCATTATGTCATTTCATATCTTCTCACCACAATAACAATCCCTATCCTTTCATTAGTTAAAGTCAGTTACATGAATTACATAATGTTATTGTGCTTTATCAACTCCTAGATATTCATATGGATTGTTAACTAAAATAATAACATCGGTGCATGCCTTTTTAACTCCTAGATATAACAATCCCTATCATTCTCATCGGTGCATGCAATAGCCTTTTTCGTATTCCCCCAAACCACTTCAGATAATGTACAACCATTTTCTCTTTAAAATGTGCATGCATACACTTCCTCTAATACAACCCTACTCATTTAACTTGGGAACAGCAAATGAAATATAGGAGTTACTTAATCTATTAGACAATTAAAAAAAATCTAAATTCGAAAAATGGTTTAATTTGTTAGGGGGTGAATTTTCTATTAAAATTTAGATTGGAAGATAGCATTTAAGGACAAGTTGATCATGTTTGGTGGAATGTTAGATCATATTATTGTTTACATGGTGATGTTGTCTCCATTCAGGTCTCTCCATCATGAGTATCTAGAAAATGCATCAAAACATGAGAGTTCAAGGTGGCCCTTAAAGTCCCAATGTCTTCCTGTCTAACCTTCCTTTTCTTTTCTTTCTTTGTTTTTTTTTTTGCCCTCTCCATTCTAACTTTTTTATGTATAGTATAACGATAAGCTATACGCAATCAGGTCAACAAAACAATATTTGTCTTTGACTTCCTTATATGAGACACTGGTACCAGAAGTTAAAAGACAATTTTTTAGTTGATCCTTACTCAACTATAATCCCATTTGGAAAAGCAGGAAAGAAGTACTTTACAGTTTAAAAGATAAATATGTGAATGAGATTATCTCAATTTATGAAAAAACACTATTGAATGTGCGATTGATAAGCTTAAATGCTCTCCCAAACATGCACTATATTTCTTTATAAGAAAAGCTGGGAAAAAAATCCCACGTTAAAAAAATTCATAAATGAGAAGGATTTAAGTTAAAATACTGGTATTCTGTGTATATAAAATCAGTAGAGTATAGACACTTTGTTTATAAAAATTACAAAATAAGTAGAGCATCAACACTATGTTTATAAAAAGGTCTTTCTCGTAAATAAAATTTTTAATGAATGACCTTTTCCTGATTTTAATGTTCAAACTTTATTCTAATCAAATTATTATATTTTAATTGTTTAACTAGTACATATGGAATGAAAAATTACCAATAAATATCTTAACTTAATTTTCAAACTCAAATAAATTAATATTGATCTCTCTGATTTTGTTGGCCGATAACAAGACTAGTATTTCTTGAGTACAAAAGTTAAGAGTTGATCAATTCTAATGAAATTTGCTTCATATACTTAAAAGCTGAGAATCAAACTCCTCATAACTTATTTAAGGAATAAAAAGTTGAAAACCCAAGCTCCTACCAATGACGTCAACTTATGATGGTTAGGATATTAGTTCTTTATTTATTTATACAGTATTAATATTTGATTTTGCCCCTTTTTTAATTATTAAACAAGAGTGAAGAGCTTGACCAGAAATATAGGAAAAGGGTACCCATGAAATTATATTTAGTTTTCTTTAAGGTTTAGGTGGTCTTGGTTATAGAGGCTTACTGGTATGCTTCTCGGTTTAAGGAGTATTTATAGTTATAGAGGTTTTCACGTCAGTAACAAGATTTGAACTTTCGGCTTTATGGATTATGAGATAAATTATGTGGGTCCGTTTGGGAACGCGGTGGGATAAGTAACTTATTTACATAAGGACTTATGGAGAAGTGAGATTGGAAAATAAGTCAGATTGTAAAAGTGATTTGTGTTTGGGAAAACGGTGGAAGAAGTGACTTATCTGTAAAAGTGAATGTGTTTGGGAATCCGATTAGATAAATGACTTTTTTTCTAAAATTAAAATTAAAAATATCAAGCTTATTAAAATTGAAGTAAAAAGAAAAATTATGTGTCGCTCTACATATAAATGATATCCATTTATTTGTTTTCAATTATAAAACTAATATATACATATTTTAGAATATAAGTCTGTAAGGAAAAAAATATGAAACGAAATTCTATGGGGGTGATATCAACTTATATATTCCATGGAAGGTATAATTGCAAGACTTGACTGTAAGAGAATTGAGATGCAAGTGAAGACAAGACACGTGCTTCCATCTCCCCTCTCCTTTCAATCAAATTTCATTCACACACACATGCTCTGTTCTCTAGATCCAATCAAGTGCGAAACTTGCCAGTTCGCTACCTCGATGGCGCGGATAAACAGCCATTGCAACCTCAGAGAAGCTCTCTGCAGATTCTTTTGCCACCAGCACCAATAATGGAAGCCTTCTCCTTCTCTACTTCACAGTACCCAATTCCTCATTGGCTCCTTCTCTTCTACATCCTCCTCCTCCTCTGTGTTTGTTTGCCTCAAACCACTGCATTATTCTACTGACTCTTCTAATTCCTCCTCTCTCCCAAATTTTGAGTTTTGGGTTTGAGATTTTGGAGCTCCAACTGCGGATACATCAGCCATGAAGGCTGTTGAGTTCGATGGTGTTGAATTCCACGGTAGAATTCTGACTGTGAAGTTGGATAATGGAAAGAGACTAAGCAGAAAACAGAAGAGAGGTCCTTCGAGAGAATTAAGCTCGTCATCATGCAAATCGCTCTCCCATGACTTATGTGAAGAAGCTCTGAAGATGAGCTTATAGGCATAAGGAGCTTATGGGCAGAAGCTCCTCATTGTAGAAAGCGTTTCCAAACAGTCCAGAAATAGGAACATGAATGTAATCGGACTTATGCTACTGTGCACCGCGCGTTTGGACTCTCTAACGCTGCTCCAAACACACCCATCAATGTATTCTAAACGTTGATAAAAAACAAATGTATTACTATTCAATAATTTTAATTTGTTTCCCAATTCTTAAATTTTTAATATAAATATTTTTTTATTTAAAATCTCACCCTTATTCCTTAGATGACTCAAATTCCAATTAATGCTTGCTATTCTTTTACATGATACAACGATCTTTCATTGGTAACTAATCTGACTGTTTTAAGTTTCACTTTATATTTATATTTTGTGAAAATTGGGAGAAGTCCATTATTAAGGATTTTATCAATGTGGATGACGTTAATCAGAGCATCGAGGACCTGTATGCGCTAAATTTACTCCTGTGCTTATGTTCTTAAAAGTTTATCGTATCTTTCTAATTAATAAAATTTTTCATAAGGATTTCTATTATTTTTCTCTTATTTTTTAACTTGTTGTACCGAAGTAAAGGGTCCACGCTAATCAAATAAAATAATATTCCATAGATAGGTATAAGAAAATAATTTTATATAAATTGAGATAAATACGTGTGATTATTTTTAGAATTACAGAAATACCCATTAACCTGTTTTTTTTCCAAGCGCTGGGCCCACCGCGACCCCTTGAACCCTCGTCTTCCTAAAATCCCTTCTCCGACGTCCGTTCCTCTCATTCGTTGCAGCTCTCTGGCCCCGCGAACTCTTCCCAGCGATCCAAATCATCATCCTCCATAATCTCAAGTTCGAAATCCACCAGCTTGGAGCTGTAGAAGAAGGCCTTCCATGGATTCGTTCCAACAGCCTCACGGCTACATGAGGCCGCAGCCACCTCCGCTACACGCGGCGGATCCCAACCACGCTCAGTTTCATCAACATAATCAGATACAACCACCGAGGCAACCGGCCCCTCCTCAAGGCCCCTGGTTTTCCAACCAATTTCAGTACCACCCATCTCAGACTCCTTCACCTCCGACGCAGTGGCCCCCACCACCACCACCACCTCCTCCTCCTCACTCTGACCATTTTCCTCTGACGGGGTCGTACATTCCACACTCTAATTCTTATCCCCCGCCCCCTCCCTACCACCACGGCCAGTTCCCTCCACCTCCGCCCCCTCCCCCTCCCCGCCCCCATGTGTCGCCTCAGTTTCCTCCTTACTCCCACATTCCTCAGCCTTATCCTCAGGTAATGCTGACGCCTATGAGCAATCGTTCTTTACTTCACAGGGGCGCCTCTGTACTCACATCGTTGGTTATCTAGGGTTTTTTTTTTTGGATTAATTGGTTGATTAATTTTTTGAAGATTCCAATAGGTTCATTTTTATGTACTTTGAATGTGAGCTTCTTTTGATTTGAGCTTGTTTGATTGGCTAATCTCTGGAAACACATGAACTATTCTAGGAGTGGAGCACTCCAAACTGGCCTCACAGCCAAAGCTGGGATTATCCAGGTTAGTTGCTATATGTTTATACGAGAATCATTGTTTTCATTTGTAGTTTTGTCTCCTCCCATCCCTTTTCTGTAGCTTTTTTTTTTTTATCTAAATTGTCTGCAGACTGCATTGAAGCAGTCAAGCTCACCTATTTATAGTTTTTAGTAGAATGTAAAACATTTATTGACCTAAAACATGCCCGGTAGCAGTCACTTGAAGAAGTATCATTATTAAGTTCTACAAAAGTAACTCCCTATAACCCAGAAATAGAAGAAAACAGATGATGGCTTCAACGATAGAATTAAATTATGCATGCGCTCAACTTTAAGCCTGGAGATTGCCGGTGATTGTCAGTCCAATCGTGCCTCTGATCATAATATGGATTTATTGCGGCCTGTGACTTCCTTTCAAGGAATGGTAACCTCATGAGTATTACTGACATGAAAGCTGCAAATGGACAATTGTGATGTTTATAATTGGATTTACCGGCAAAGTATGTAATTGAATTTATCACCTTGAGCGAGGGAGCCTTCGCATTAAAAAAAAAAAAATAAATAAGTGCATGCATTATAATACTAGTGTATTCTTTTGCTCCTTGATTTATTATTCATTATCATCTTATGTGTTCTTTTTTGTCACAGAATTTGCAGTTTGTAGTAGTTTCGAGCATGCACTAATTGGAAGGGAAATATGATAACATATTAATTTTGTGATTCCTCGTGTGTGTGTCTGCCCTTGGAAGTTGCTAAAAATTATTTCCAACCTCTTTCTTCTTTTTTAACTCGTGGATTTGTAATTGTAGCTCATAAGAATGAAGAAGATTGGGCTGCCAGGGCCAGAGCATGGGCTGATGCTAAGGTTGCAATGGAAAGCCAGCACCAACATCCACAATCACAATTTTCACCTGCTGGAAGATCACAGGAGCAAAGCCATTATCATGATCAGTATCAACAATCTGTTGATTCACGTTATCCTGATACTCAAAATCAATCTCATCCTTCATCTAGCTATCCACAATTTTCCTCTTCAGATGCATCTATGCAATGCCTTCCAGGACGTCAGGAGGAGCATGCATCTGTCAGTTCAGAGGCGCCCTATGCATCAGATGGATATTTATCATACAACGCTAGAGATGGAACCACCACTGGAGATCCAACTCTTGCATATCAACACCAAGGAAACCTACCTACCAATCCATCAGTTCACCAGCAGGAGGTACCTACTAGTTATAGTTCTGTTACAGGTAATTATTTACTTAGCATATTGAATTTGATAATGAAGCTTTGCCCAAGAATAATGTAGAAAACTGGAAATGGCTCATAAATGAATATTCTTATTTTTTACCATATATGACGACAAATTGAGGACTAATTGTAAACCAAACATGTCGTTTCACAAAATATTGTAACTTCAAAAATTGTATTGCTCTCTAAGTTTGGTCTAGTTAGAGATCCTTTTGGCCCTACCTTGTTGCCCCTGCTATATTTCCTTTCAGCAAAATAATACAATCCTTGCATGGAGTTAGTTAAAGGTAGTTGGGATTTAAGAATGAAGAGGGTTCCATTAGAATCAGCTGAGGATGACCGGGCTCTTGATGCCACTGATATATAACTGTAATTATAGCATATTTTCCAGTTATGATATTTTCCTAGATGATATTTGTTTTGTTAGATCTTGGATGAATAAGATAGATATATATAGCATATTTTCCACTTATGACATTTGAAGTTGGGTTATCATACAAAAGGTGAAGAAGCAACTGCATTTACTTTGGGGAGGAGAATTCTAGGCCTCTGGCCTACTTTGAACTTAAACCATTCCTTTTTCCTCTCATTTATTTCCTAATTTGACTAATGACTAAAATGACAGGTAATGGAACTGCTGATCAGAGTCAGCAATCACACACATTGATGCATTTGTCAAGTTCGTCATCCCAGGAACAGCCTCATGTGCAACCATTAGTGCAAGCACCCTTTGCATCTGGTAGCCATTCAGTGGACCCGGCCATCAGTCTTGCTGATCAGCCTCTAGATTTTGCACCTAGATTTAACCGTGGTGATGACCTACAAATGCAATCAACTTATGCTCATCATGATTCTACTTCTATCAGGGGCATCGATCCTGTAAGTGGAGTGCCTTCAATGAATAGTTGGGCTTCTCCAGTGGCACCCGGTGTTGTTTATCCACCCATATCTCCAGTTCTTGCCTCAGGGCCACAGGTCTTGATTTGATTGTCTTGTCTCTCCCTAATCATGTTTTATGTGAATATGCTGACATTTAGCTCATCTTGCAGCATGACCCTTCTATTACCACACCTCCTGTTCCTGGGCATGTGGCACCACCATTTGGAAGGTTTCCTGGATCTGGCCTCCCTCCTCCAATTCCACCAGGTGCTGCACCTTTTGCCCTTAATGCAGGAACTGCAATACATCCCACGTCAGCTTTCTCTGCCGATGCATATGGGGTTTCTGGTGTTCCTGAACGTCCTAAAAAGGTACCTATACTTCTAAGGTTTGTGCTTGGTTGGATATATATATATTAAACTTATTTGCAATTATTTTTCAGGCCTCGGTACCTAATTGGCTTAGAGAGGAAATAAAGAAAACTGTTATTGCGGCTCCTCCTGTTGATCATCCTAAGGAGGAATCAAAATTCATGAATGATGGTTTTGACAAGTCATATGCAAAGGGTGACAAGCAAGATAGCAAAAGCATTGATTCTTCTGGATCAGCTGAGGAGGATGACGAAGAGGTTTTTTTTTTACTATAAAGTTTCTTTTTGCAAAATAAATCTTGTATATATTCTGCAATTTTAGATGATTAATTGTTATATATAACAGCTTTGGTTTTTTAAATTTGATCATCCATGTTTTTTATATAGGATGATGCTGAGGCTGCTCGAACTGCTGCCATTAACCTGGAAATAAAACGTGTGCTAACTGAAGTTCTTTTGAAGGTTAGCTGAGTTAGAAATATTGGTTATCTTATCTCACATCTATCTGCTAAAGAGAAGAAAAGACAAAATAAAGAAAGAAATTCAGCATACCTGTGGTTCTAACGATAGGTTCATAGCAGGTAACTGATGAGCTTTTTGATGAGATTGCAACTAAAGTTCTTAGGGAAGATGATCTGACTTCTGAAGGTAATCTTCTGACTTGCTCTAGTTTTTCCTCTTAAACCCAAGTTTTAATGGACACTTGAATTCTTAACTTTCTGGACTCTTGAACATTGTGAGTTCTGCCGTTTTTTTCCAGTGTATTCAAACCATAAGGCATCAGCATCTCCACCCTCAGTTCCTGTTCATAAGGCATCTGCGAAGGTTCTAGTTCCAGTCAAAGCCAATGAACCTGAACATGATGCTGACAGTGAAAAGTCTAATTCCAGCTCTCCAGGTGATGTTTTAGGTCTTGGGAACTATGCTTCTGATGCTGAGGATGAAGATGATGAAATGGATGGTTCGAATGTGCCACCTCAGTCAGGCATTAATAATTCAGTTGAAGATGTGCGTGATGTATCTACTAGTAGCAGTTCACAATTGAAACTTGGAGAAAATGGTAGAAGTCAAACAAATTTGGTGAGTAATTTGGGCAAAACTAACAACAGGGTGGCTGTTGGAGAGTTGCATGATGATAAGGTGACAAAAACATTGGATCATCTACAACCTTCCAAGGATGTTCCTGAAGATAGGAACCATGAGCTTAATGCTTTTGAAAGAAAGCATGATAGGTCTAATGGAAAGACTACTGGTGTTGAGAAATCAATAGAAGATCCTCAAGTTAGGGAAAACAGAAAAAGAATGGAAAAAGCTTATGGACATGTCCGGAATTCTTCAGTGGACTTCGCCAAGGATGCACATAGTAGTAAGACTAAGGTAGATGAGAAAGTTAATGAGAACCATAGAAGAAAGGATGAAAGACATCAGAAAAAGGAAAAAGCAGATGGCAGCAATGAGGTAAAGGAAAGAAGGAAGGATGACAGTGTAAGGCATGGGGAGAAGACAAGGGATTCTGAGTCAAGGAAAAAGTCCTCACGTGCGGACATCATGGGTGACAGCAAGGAAGCAGAAAAAATCCACAGAGGTAGTTCCATGGAAGAAACTAGCCGAAGAAAGGAACATTCAAGGGATAAGGGGGATCATAAATCAAGACACAAAGAATCAATTAAGTCTGACAGGCATAGAAGGAAACGCTCATCATCAGTAAGCAGTAGAGGTAGAAGCAGCAGGGACCAGGCAGCAAATCGTACGAGTGAATCAAGTGATGAAGGCTCAGATATGTCAAAAAGGTTTTGGACAGAGTTCACTTAACCTTCTTCATTTAATTGTAACACAGTGTATCATAACGTTTTTTGTACTGCAGGAAGCTACAGTCCAGAAAACGCAACTTATCACCATCTCCTGTCAGGTCTAGAAGAAGGTATACTTTATTAAAACATTAATTATTTATAATCAGGCTTGCGCTATCATTTTTTCGGTGTTTCAGATCTTTTAGATATAGAAATGAGTTGTTGCGCTTAAAGCAATTTCTTTCTTCTCATATAAAAAGAGTAACAATCATATTAACTATCATTTAGTTTGTGCTTGCTTATCCATTTTCCCCTTTCTAATGGAATCTTGATGGTTGTGGTTAATAACTTTTTGTTTACTTATTTTATGTGCAAACTAAGTTGAGTCTTTATTTGGTACCATGGAAGAATTAGAATGTATGTACTGTTAGTCATACAGCCAAATCCTTTCTCTGTCTTTTTCTGCATGCATCTGTTAGCCGCTATAATGTTTTCTTCTTTTTGGCATTTTTGTTTCCTGGTTTCAGCCTTTGTTCATCTCTTATGATGCCTCAATCACTAGCCCAAATTCTCATAATTGAAGGAACACGTTTCACTTTTCACAGACCAGATGTTTAGCCTAACAATGATGTATTTATTCAATTTTTTTGTTTTATTTTTTGGGTCAGAAATATATACGTGTCTGTGTCTGTGTGTGAGCTGGATTCTTGCCACCGGGAAATGCATGTATCATTGCTCGTCATTGTGCCTCTGCCCGGCTGACTTGTACTATTACAAGATGATATTATTGCGTGAGTGCAACATATGTCAAACTTGCACAGGGATTAAATTTGAGCGTAGATATTACGAGAGGCCTGACATGCTTTATGTCAATAAATCTTTTAAAATATAATACTCCCTCCAGTCCTAGATACAAGACAACGAGGTCCTATGTTCTGGAGTAGAGGGAGTTATATATAATATATATAATAAATTATAAAAGTAATAAAAAATTGGTGGCAAGTTAAGTAACTCCTTACTCTCACATCACAAGTTAGTAGTTGAGACTTGAGACAGATATAAAAGGTTCCAAAGGCGTAGTAATCTAGCTAAATTGTAGTCTTTACTCATTTAGTGGTAGTTGATCTATTTAATAGCTAGTTCCTGCTTACATCTTTTGAGCCTGGGATTTTAGCAATTCCCGTATTGTAAAGCCGAATTCTCATTCAGTCTCTTTCTAGTCATCTCCCGGTTCTAGTTATACAGTGAAATTTTATTAATTCCATGCATCTTTTAGTCAACTAATTGTTTGGGTTAATACATGTATTCTTATGATAAGGCAATATTGATTTACAGCGATTTTCAAGAACTCAATGTTTAACAGAATTGTGGTACATGATTGTTGTCCCAGCGCATCCAATTGAACTAGGGGAGGATCTAATGAGTTGGTTTTCTAGCTTTTATTGAGGTTTCAGTAGCTGGTAAACTTTGATTACGTCTTCTACTCTATTAATTGAAAACAGAAAAAGATTTACAGTAACAGGCTGCTTCCTATGGAGTTTTGACTCTGTACAAGGTTGAATTTTTGTCCTAAACTGTGTGCCTTTTAACTTACCAAGTCAGTACGGTGGTTTCATTTTTAGACAAGTTTCGCGGTCTCCTCATAGCAAGCATTCTCAGCTCAGGCATTCTCCCTATTCTTCTCTTGATACTTCCAGGTTTGTTGCCATAAAGTTTTACATGATTATGATTTAAGTTTTTGACACAAAACTCCAATCACCAATAAGGTGCTCAGGTGAATTTGTCAGGCTTCTTAATGTATGCCTTCTAGTGCTGCCTTGTTTACGTTCTGTTTTTCCTTTTATGCAGGGGAAGGAGATCAAGGTCGAGATCACCTGGTCGGCGGCATCGATGATGAGCCAGAGATACCTGAATGTATAGGACAGAGATGGTTGCATCAACAAAATTCAGATGGAAGGACACAAAGTTGGAGGGTAGAGGCGTGAAGTCTGAAGGCCGTGTGTGAGAAAGAACGTCAATGAAGATTCACGAGTAATGCATTTTTTTTCTCAAGTTCAATACTTCCATAGTTATTTTCCTGGTTTCTGCTCAAGGGTGAAATATATAGAAAAAGTGCCAGAGATGGTTTTTTGGTTGTACGTGTTTTGATGTAAATAAAGGGGAAAAAGATCTATGGTCTCTAGCATCTTCGTCTTCTTCACGAGAAGTATGTTTGTGTGTAGTCATGTCAATGTCCTGGTTTTGGCGACATATACAATAATAGAGAGGAATGAAATTTGATTTTGAATGTATGCTTTTGCTGAACGAGTAGCATTGCAATTTGCAAATCACTGGCTCATTGCCCTGTTTTTCTACTTTACAAGTGTATTGCTTATGTCAATTGTTGGCTTTGTTTAGCCAAATATAATATTAAACTTGTACCTTTTTTCAGGGGAATAAATTATACTCGAGTAATAGTAAAATTTAGATTTTCTGATTTGAACAGTAAAATTAGCTTATTCAATGAAGTAGATAAAAGGAAAGGCATTCAATTAATCCTTACCTTTTGAACTACGTTCGTTCATTTTTTACTTGTGATTTAAGCAACCATGATTTCTATTGTTTCTTAAACTCTTAGAATCATTTTCATGGAAACTGAGATAAAATTTGTTTTACATATTTATCTTTGTAACATCTTAAAATTTGACCAATGTATTATAAATTGTAATTGAGATTTTAGAAAGTTAATTACACAATTTTTGGATTAGCAAGAATAAATTTTTGCATCAAAAGTTCTTTTTGGGAATTATTTTATTTTTATAGAGATTTGAGAAAATAATTAAATTACCAAAATTTATCTGAATAATCATCCTATACACTGAGGGTCAAATTTTGGAAGAAAGTTAATTATTTGGAATAGCATTAAAAAAACAAAAGGATCAGATTGCCAAAAGGGAAGTGAGGGGGTAAAATTGTAAATTTACCATCTCCCACGCGTGGTTGCTCACGGAAAGCCCTCCCCTTCAGTTTTTTATTTCTCATTCATCTTCTTCGCCTCACCCGGTGTCACGGGACCATTACCCTCTCCCCCAAAACACGTGTCGTAGGGGTGCGCAGCGTCCCGCTTCTTATAGCCCAGCACCCTCCCTAACCTCGCCGATGTGGGACTTGTGACATTCTCCCACAGCCAATCCACGAGCGACCTCGCCGCGGATGACCACCACACCGTTACCCTCTCCCCATTACTCTCTCCCCGCCGACAGGGGCGTGCAGCGGGCGTGCGGCGTGCGGCTTCATCCCGAAGGCTCAGGGCTGGCTCTGATACCACTTGTCACGGGGCCATTACCCTCTCCCCCAAAAGACGTCCTTGTGGAGAAAGGGTAATGGGCCCTTGTGACACCCAGCCCTCGTGGATCCGGTCCGGGGTTTGGACACGAGTAGGGGGCACTGTTCGGGTGGCCACAGTGTCGCTGCGCACTCTGCGAAGACGTCTTTTGGGGGAGAGGGTAATGGCCCCGTGACATACAGCCTACACCTAACCTCAGAAAGACCATATTTTTCTTTGACCTTGCCTGTGAGGTCGTTTTGAGTCATGTCATGCTAATGAAGTTTCAGATCTTCTAAAAAATAAAGCTCCATCGCGCCCATGAAATTCGCTTGTTTTCCAAAAGCTTCCCTGAGTTGGATAGGTCATTAAGCAAAGACCTGCTCCCCCACTGTAGCTAGTTTGAGTTTTCCCTGTCTGTGTTTAGTAAAAAAGAGTTTCTGTATAAAGATGTAATGGAAACAGCATGGTCCAGCCAGATGTGATGTAAGTATTATAAATATGCACTTCTTTTCAAGAGATATAAAATACATGTACCTGTTTTATTCTCCCCTCATTTTCATCTCTATTGGCGTATTTCTATAAACATGCCACCACTAGGGCCACAAGCTAAAGAGGACCTGTATTAGTGGAGAATACGACGGAGTTGAAGCGTTCAAACAGCGTAAAGATGCAGGCGAACGGGAAAAAAGAGCGTAAAGATAAATTACAATCACGCCATCGACAAGGAAGTTAGGAGTTGGTGGCCATTCAT
>JANTPZ010135254.1:0-16633 GCA_025593235.1 Vachellia pachyceras
AAACAGGCCAGGCCCAGATCCTCTGATAGGCCTTTTCAGCCTTTCAAGCGGCATGTGCCTGTTTTCTTTATATATATATATATGCTTGTTGGACTTCTAAGCTCTGGCCCAATAATTCCTATCAAATGCCTCTTCAGAGGAGTCTTTAGCGAACCCTTTCCAAGGGTTTATAGGACATGCTTCATCCATTAGTTATAGTGGGTTACTGCTTCCTTAGCTTTCTTGAATCAGTGGTCGTGGAGAAGACGGAGGATGAGCTCCGCAAAGAAATCGATGACCTTCAACGCCAGCAGTGTGAGGTCACTTCTTTTTTTCTCTCTATTTCTGTGTGGTGGTTTTGGTTTTGATGTTATCTCCTGTTTACTATTTTTGCATATTACAGAGCGACTTCGAGATCCTCAAGGGATTCACCAAGGTGGGGTAACAGATGCTAGCCCTCGCAACATTGCTGCCAATGGGGTTCGTCAGTGAGGTTTTGTTCGACCTGTATGGGATTTCTCTTTCATTTGTTATACCCCTCTATTTCTTTTATCTTGGGTTCTATGAATATGGTCCACTTTCTTGTTCGTCGTTCCCCCTTAGTTTTCTTCACTATAACGATCTTGGCTTTGCAAAATTTATCAGCCATTTTGGTGGAAAAACTTTTGAAATGAGAACTAGTGCTAGACTTGATGATTAGAAAATGGATTTTAGGATAGTAATTATATCTTTTTATTTTTTAGAGTGATCTGATTGAATTAGAAGATCAGCCTCCTGCAAAATGTCGACTTTCATCAATTGTTATCAAGATGAACATATTCTTTTTACTTTATCGTTATTGTGGAATTTGATGATGTAAATTGGTCTCTTTTTTCTTTCTTTTATTAACTTGGTTTCTATCTGGCATATCAGTCATTGACAGTTTAGAGAGAGGTCAATGGATATAGATTGAGTCTCGAGTTTATGTGGATTGTCTTTGACAAAAAAAAGTGTCTAAACCCATAAACACCCCCTCCCCAAGAAAGAAGCTGGAGATAGGATCATAATCTAATGTCTTCATTTGGAAATCAAGGTAGAAGATGGAGAGTTGATTGAGGATGCAGATGCAGGACAGCAAGTTAAGAAGGATTACTCATCCAGGAATGACATTAACTAGACTGATGCAGCTGCTCAGAGCAATTGGAAGCCATCCAATTTCCAAAAAAATGGGTGGTCTAGAAGAGATAACGATTAAGGAACTTCAAAGATGGTAAATGTACATGTGTTTCCTTTCAATGAAGGTCTGATTTGGGTCAACTCTTGGTTAATAGAAATAATAGAAATCAAAGACCTTTCTTTTCTTATACTACTTTATCGTGAGCTCAATTTCGGGTAAAAGATGATAGAGACATTAATTGCGAGTAAAAATAGAAAAGGTGCATTGAATTTTTAGTATGGATATATTATTTTACCCTTCATTTATTATTGTGTAGATTGTTATTTTATTGGAATATGTAAATATAAAAGGCAAAATGATAGAAAATGAGATTGAAAAATGTTAAATTATAGAATGGTGTGAAAAGATTTATAAATAGTAATGAAGCAACCATATCTCAATATGGTATTTTGAATTTGGAGGAAAAGAAAAAATAAGAGGGAAAAGACAAAAATTCCCCTTATTTATTTTAAAAGGTTCCTAACCACCAAACACTATTACATAAGGGTTATTTTACGTCCCCCTCTAACGTTCAGTAATAAAGGGATGAACATGAGAGGGATTATCTAAGAAAAGGGAAACTCACTCACGTCCAACAATAAAGAATTAGACGAGAGAGGGTACCCTCTCACTTCCAACACAATGTTGGATGTGAGAGGGGTGACCTCTCATGTCCATCTATAAGGCTGGACTTGAGAGACTTGCTTAGAGGTTTTTTAAAATCTCTTTACTTCCTTTCAAGCTCCATTTTTCAGCCTTCGAAGTGCTTCCATTTTCACTAATTCTCTCCTTTTCCTTTGAAGGTTCCTCTTGCATTTCTTACAGTACTTTACCAATAGTAGATGGTTAGATGTCACAGATCACTCCTCTTGAGTCTGCGAGGAGCTTCACGACGGAGGATGAGGTGGACAGGGACACCTACATGAAGGAGTAGCTAGAGATGGTTGTTTGTGGAGTGAGTAACCTCCTTGGCTATCGACTAAGCCACCGGAGATGTTGATGTTCTCGCATATCACTACCACCTTTTGGCCATTGAGCAGCTCCTTGACCAAAATTAAAACCAGCCTACCTAGCATGTGGTTGTGTGTGTCTACACACTGGACTTGAACACCATTTTCTCTCTCCCAAAGTCTCCTTCGGCCACCAGAAAAATGGAGACTGAAACAAGAAGTGAAGGAATTGCTTGATCTGACCAGCTAGGGTTTATATGGCTTTTCCTTCTTTCTTTATTTTTTTAATTCTCAATTTTGGATTGTCTTAATTTCATTTTGGCCTAGCTTCTTCCATGGAGAGATATACTTCTTTCTTTTGTGTGTAAAGAGCTCGATTATGTGAATGTATTAGTATCACTCTAGTGTTTGTTATGTAGTGGAATTTTGAATGACTCGGGGTGAAATTTTAATGCTTCATTTTTAGTTTTTGTATTCATATATATTCTATTAAAAGCTGCTACAGACATTCGAAAATAATATAAAATGTGCCTTTCATGTATAGCCTTTAAGGAGGCTAGATGTGAGTTTGAACACCTCTCACAGCCAGACTTCCCAAGGCTGGGTGTGAGAGGTGTTGCTTTTGATTTCCAACCACTGTTGGATGTGACGAAATGATGTTTGCAGTGTCCCAAGCAAAGATGGCCACCTCAAAATGGACTTTAGAAGGCCAAAATGCTAGATGTATGTGCAAAGCCTCTTTGTAATAGTGAAGTTGGTCCCTAACAACAACCAGTCACAAGCCATAGGGGCTAGAACCTCCACAAATTAATGCTTTTAGGTCATTCGTAAGTCCTATTAAGGTATCCCCCACAATTCATTAACTATTACCAACTTTTGTTTATCAAATAACAAGTCCACACTTTCATATCGTTCATAAGTTTTCTTAAGGAATTCTAATATTTCATTAGGTATTGCCTATACAAAACTTGTGAGTGACATATAAAAGTGTGGATTTGTTACTAGGTAAACCAAATTTGATAATAGCATAATGAACTTTTTAGGGAGAATTGGGGATAAATTCCCCATTGAAAAATTAATTGTAGAGTGGGACCTTCTACACATATGCAACTGAGCTTCCACGTTATGTGTAACTGAGCTTCCACATATGCAACTGAATATGTTTTATTCTTTAATTAATTCCCCAATGGAGGATTTATCCCCAATTCTCCCAACTTTTTAATGCATTTACAAACTTTTGAATGACCTAAAAGTGTGAATTTATTAATTGGTGAAGGAAAGTTGGCACTGCCTAATGAAATGTGGGGAATACCTTAGAAAAACTTGTGACTGAGATAAAAGTGCAATTTGTTTCTTGTTAAAGGAAATTTTGTAATCGATAATGAAATGTAGATGATGCCTTAACAAAGCTTGTGAATGCGATGGGCAGTTACCAGAGGGGGTTTCAGCAACCGGTGTGATGGTTGTGAAATTTTTTAAAAAAATAACTAAGGGGTATTTATGTCATTTTCCTCTTATTTCTCTCTTTTTATCCAAATTCAAAATGCTATTTTGAGATCTGGTTCCTTCATTGTTATTTGTAAATATTCTCACACTTTTTCCTGTCATTTCACCAATATTAAATGCAAGTAAAATTAGAAAGTTGTTAAATTATATTTGAGAATACAATTAATTATGTTTAAGGTTCTTCGTTGTTTGTGGGAAACATGTTGGAAGTGACTTATAAATAAGATAAATCACTTTCTACTTTCAACATGTTTTATGAAAACTAGGAAAAATCTCTATAAATCTCACTAACCCTGTATTAAAATTTAATAATTCTCTACTTTATCAATGTTTAACATACATTCTACCCAAGAGTATTTTTTGTTGAATACCCCAAAAGTATAAAGTTTACACAATAATAAATGAAATATAGAATTGTACATTTATATGCAAAATTTAATGTTGTGACTTACAGATAAAAAATATTCTTTTCTTTGCCTTATAAATAGGATCAGAGGAGTACAACTCTGGTCCTTGTTACAAGTCCATTGTGAAAGAAATTTTTGGTCTTTAATATAAGTTATTTTATAGAGATATTAATTATTATTTTTAATTTTACTCTTATTTAATTCTTCTTGAAAAAGAAGATAAGGGAAGGGTATGTGAGAGTAATTTGTAAATGAAGAGAAAAAGGGTAAACTTGAAAATTTTTATCAGTTTAAGATATATTTAATTAATTAGTTAATTGTCATTCCCTTACTATATGAGATTTAGTTAAAAGTAAACTTATAATATGGATAAAAGTGGTATTATAAAAATTTCACATAAGCAGTTTTATTATAATTAGAATCAGATATTAATTTTTGGACAATATCTACAGTATAACAAATATCTCCAGTTAATATAATTAAATTTTTTTGCTCACTAAATCATGTACTTTTTTGCACTGCATTAAATTTTGTACTTTGACTAACTTAAACAGGTATAATAATTCATTAACTGAATTGTTAACTGGCTAGGTAAAACCATAATTAAAGCATCACTTTTAGATGGAAATAAAGACAGTTTCAGGGAGAAAGGCACATATTAAAATATGTCATCATCAACATGTAATGAAAAGGCGACACAGCATGCACATTTTGCAAAGTTCCTTTCAAATTTATGAGTGCCAACCCCACTATCTTTCCATAAACCAGCCCTCAGTTTTTAATGTACAATAGTAAATAAATAATTGAAGTGGTTGATGCGTGTGTGAGCATTGATAAATTAATGGTAACATTAATTTTTGTATCAGGCCAAAAATTTTTAAAAAAAAATTTTCATCAACGATCATAGTTACTATTCTGAAAGTTCGTGGTGGGAAAACATAATTTTTTAGATTCAATTATTTCTCTATTCCAAAGGCCAGCGTCTGTATAAATAGCTAAATCTCTCTACCTTAATACATGGTCATGAAATTAAAACACACAATCATGGGGATGATATTGATGCTTCTTTTGCTTCTTCTAAGTTTAACTACTTTCATTGAAATCACTACAGCGAAAACAGATAGGAGCGTCTCGTTCTCGTACCCTCATTTTCAACACCTTGACGTGAAACTAAGCAATGAAGAAACCAAACTCAACTTGACCCGAGAGATGGAGGGTAAGGAACAAAACGGGAAGCTCAGATTAGTTCACAGAGACAAAATGATGGGTTTGCACCGCCCTGAAGGCCGTCACGATCATGGCCGGCGTTTCAGTGATCGAATGAAAAGAGACGTGAGAAGGGTGGCTTCCCTAACTGGACGGCTTAGCTATGAGGCCGAGGCGTTCGGGTCGGATGTGGTTTCGGGTATGGAAGAAGGAAGTGGAGAGTACTTTGCTAGAATTGGAGTGGGAAGCCCTCCAACAAGTCAGTACGTTGTGATTGACTCAGGGAGTGACGTTATATGGCTCCAATGTCAACCATGCGACCAGTGTTACCACCAATCCGACCCAGTATTCAACCCGGCCAATTCCGCTTCCTTCGCCGGAGTCTCGTGCTCCTCTACAGCCTGCAATCGGCTGGATAATGCATATGCAGGGTGCAGTCAAGAAGGTAGATGTCACTACCAGGTTTCATACGGTGATGGTTCCTTCACCAAAGGGACGCTGGCACTTGAAACCATAACCATGGGTCGGACCACCATCCAAAACGTGGCCATAGGGTGTGGGCATAAGAACCAAGGCATGTTTGTGGGAGCGGGTGGATTGTTAGGACTTGGAGGTGGGTCCATGTCTTTCGTGGGGCAGCTGGGTGGCCAAACAGGTGGTGTTTTTAGCTATTGTTTAGTAAGTCGGGGCACCGGTTCATCCGGGTCACTTCAATTCGGACGTGAATCCATGCCAGTTGGGGCTTCATGGGTTCCTCTGGTCCATAACCTACGGGCCCCAAGTTTCTATTACGTGGGGCTTTCGGGTCTTGGAGTCGGAGCTTTACGGGTGCCCATATCAGACGACGCTTTCAGTCTAGGCGAACAAGGCGATGGCGGTGTCGTGATGGACACAGGCACCGCCATCACGAGGCTCCCGGCGGCAGCATACAATGCATTCCGTGATGCTTTTGTTGCCCAAACCACCAATCTTCCACAGGCGTCCGGAGCATCCATTTTCGACACGTGTTATAACTTGAACGGGTTTGAATCGGTTCGGGTGCCAACCGTATCCTTTTATTTCACGGGTGGGCCGATCCTGACACTGCCAGCTCGCAACATTTTAATTCCCATAGACAACGTTGGAACTTTCTGTTTTGCTTTTGCTCCTTCTCCTTCAAGGCTGTCCATCATAGGGAACATTCAACAAGAAGGGATCCAAATCTCAGTGAATGCAGCCAGTGGGTTTGTGGGTTTCGGACCCGATGTATGTTAACCAATTATTCCAGTATGTGTGTGAATATATATAGTCTTCTTAATTAGTACTACATAATTAATCTTTATATTTTGTAATATGTATAGAAAGATATATGCAAGTCGTGTGTGACGAGTAATTAGCCGTTAAAAGTATATTCAAATGCAAGCAGCTTATGTGAATCTGTTTTAAATTATAGGTTTATTATTTTTTGCTATATCACCGAATTATACTATCTACTTTGGTCACTAATATATAGAATCAACTTGACTAGTCCGAGAATATTAAAAAAATTAGATAAATTATTTAACTATAAGATACATTTCATAATCCCATTGAAATACTTTTTGTATCATTAGGTTATATATAAATTTATAAGTTAAATAAATTAGTTTGGATGAAAATAATGAATATAAATACTTTAAGTCATTAGCTTTCTTGATCCCTAAATTAATAAAATGAATCTTATATTAAGGATTTGTGGTATTATGTGCAAATCGAAGTGAGTGTAAAAGAATAATTATGACGTGGAAGGAATAGTTAATAGAATAATGGGCTTATTTGTCAAAACGTTTAGAAAAGTCAAACGCACGTTCAACAATGTTTTTTCATAAAATGGGATAATCATCTTCACAATTTACCTTAATTTGTGTAAAAGTAGTTTTCTACCTCGTTGACAAACGAAATATGATTGGGTAGGCATTTCACGTAGGAGGATCCGAGACGCAAACACACACATACACAAAAGACTGCCCTGTTTGTTAACGTTAAGACTGATGATTTCAAGAGCTGGCCATATTGGCCATCACTAGTGACAACACGTTGCTAGCTTTAATTCTGTGCTGACTTTACTTCTTTTCATTCACATCAACAGATTCCTCACCCTTTAAAGCTGCAGCAGCTTGAATCACGATGACAATTGAATCCACTTCTACTTGGATTAACGGTCTATTTTTGTTGCCAACTAAAATTTTTGCATTAAGTTCATTAAGGAATTATCACTTTTAATTTTTTTTTCTTTTTTCTTTTTCGTATGTTTGCCATTTTTTTTCGTTTTTAGTCCTAATTTCCAGACTAAAATAAAATTAAATGTCATTCTTGCTCATCAAAATGATATGTCATTTATGATTAACCTATGATAATTATATATAACTAGACTGCAGTATCATTTTGTGTAGAGAGTTTGTGGCAAGTCATAACTAATGTTCATGCACACTGCAAAAATAAAATACTACTTTGTAGCAGCTATTTTTATTGTTATGGAAGTGATTTTACTTTTGTTGGTAGAGATTTGACAAATCACTACTCATATTGGTCAAATTAAACATGTTGCTACACGTTATCAGTAACCTTAGAAAACCACTACCAAAGTACAAGATGGGTGTAACTCCCTGGAAGTTTTAGAATATGCCTGAAGAGTCTCTCTGGTTGCTCACAAACCTCTTTAGTTAGCCTGACTATTTGTAGCAATTTTCTAAATTGCTATTAAATGCAACACAAATCATAACCATTTGTATTTTGCAGCAATTCTTTACTCCAAAACTTGCAACAAACCTCTATCGATCACAATAAAAAATCCTCCACAATCAATGTGATAGTTTTTAGCAGTTATCAGAACCTTTCGTAAATAAGCCACAAATTGTAACATTTCGTATCTTGCAGTGGTTCTTTACTACAAAACCGCTACAAACAACCGCTAAACTTTTGTGCTAGCTTCGTGCCACATATCTCCAAGGTGACACCAAATTTGTAGCGTTTAGTTTGACTTACTGCTATAAAGAACCACGACAACTTTGCATCCAAGGATCGATAAATTAAAGGGTTGTAAATTTTTAGTGGTTTACCCAAGAACCACTACAAAATATTTTTTATTGTAGTGGTTTTTCCAGCCACTACAAAGTCATTCTTTTTTAGTGTAGTATTTTTACGAGATATTCCCTTTTAACTAGGGAAAATTAATCTTTTAGCATTAAAGTTTTTACTTTATTATAACTTATTTTTTGGAGTTTAACTCAGTGCAATATTGAAGGATTTCGGGCATATCTAGAGATGCCGAATTACAAATCTGCAGATATCCACGCGGAATTCGGATCATAATGGTAGATCCAAACACAAGACACAGCAAAAGCACCGAAGGCAAGAGGAGAGGAGATGAGAGGATTCTAGGGAGAAAACTTGTTTTCTCTGTGTGTTATGTCTGCCGCCTTTGGAAAGCCACATACCTCTCTTGTAACTTCCCATTATGGTTTAGGTTTAACGCATTTGACCTAGCCCATGGACTTGGGCCTAATCCATCAAGGGTGGCTCATATTCCAACATCTCCCACTCACACTTGGTGGATTACGAGACGCGGGCCTCATCCTTCTCTCTACTAGGTGTTTTGCCGTGACCGCATGGGCATGACGTCTTTTAGATGTTTGTACTAGAAATCCTTTTCACAGGACCAGCACAAGACAATCTTTCTTCATGTAGCTTGAATCTGGTTATTATGCCTCATATGTCCTAGATTTAACCAAAATACACTTTCACTTTGATGAATCTAATCCCTCTTAAGTCAACATAAGACTTAGTTTGTGCCGCAGTGCAGGCCACAAACTCATCTTCCATAGAATGTAAGGCTATGCACGTCTGCTTCTTGTTGCTCCAGCTTATGGCGCCATTATTTAGCAAGAAAGTGTAACCTGAAGTTGACATTCGCTCAACTTCGTCTCTGCCTACAATACTATCGGAGAATCCAAGAAGTCACAAATCGCTTCCTTGATAAGTTAGTGCATAATCTGATGTGCCCTTTGAGTATCGCAGTATCCTTTTCACAGCTTTCCAATGCTGTTCTCCAGGATTTAATTGGAACCTGCTCACAAGTCCAACTGCGAAGCAAATGTCTGGCCTTTTACACATCATTGCGTACATTAGACTTCCAACGGCACTAGCGTAAGGAACTCTTTCCATTCTCTTCTTAGCTGATTCAGTCTTGGGACACATTTCAAGATTCAGGCTAACTCCAGTAGCTACCGGGGTGTCTAAGGGATTGGAGTCACTCATGTTGAAGCGCTCGAAAATTTT
Source organism: Vachellia pachyceras (assembly GCA_025593235.1). Taxonomy (NCBI): domain Eukaryota; kingdom Viridiplantae; phylum Streptophyta; class Magnoliopsida; order Fabales; family Fabaceae; genus Vachellia; species Vachellia pachyceras. Next base: position 9,540 of record JANTPZ010135254.1, read on the forward strand.
CTTAATGTAATTCTACTGTGAAAGAGATAAAACTCTCTTTGAACGATCTCTTTGGATTTTAACTCCAAGTATGTACTTTGCTTCTCCCATGTTTTTCATCTCAAAGTTCGACGATAGCCATTCCTTAACGGCTAAGATCGAAGTTAGGCTATTTCCGGCCAGCAGTATATCGTCTACATATAATGACAACATCACAAAGTTATCATCGAACCGCTTGATGTAAAGCAGTGGTCTTCTTCAATCATCTTAAAATCATATGAAGTTATCGCCTTGTGAAACCTCAAATACCACTGTCTGGATGATTGTTTCAATCCATAAATGGACCTTCGGAGCTTACAAACTTTGCTCTCTGAATCTTTCCATATGAAACCTATCGGTTGTTCCATATAGATTTCTTCATCTAGGTCTCCATTTAGAAATGCAGTTTTCACATCCATTTGATGTAACTCCAGATCTAAACTATTTACTATTGCCAAAATTAGCTTTATCGAATTAAAGCGTACAGCAGGCGAGAATGTGTCGTCATAATCGATACCTTTCTATTGTGTGTACCCCTTCACTACCAAACATGCCTTGTACTTGTCAATTGATCCATCCGCTTTTCTTTTTATCTTGAGAACCCACTTGTTCCCAATGGCCTTTCGACCTTTTGGCAGATCAACGAGTTCCCAGACTTGATTCTTTCTCATTGAATCAATCTCTTCTTCCATTGCCTTACTCCATTCGTTCTTGGCAGGGCATGTCAAGGCTTCATGTACAGAACGTGGCTCATCATCTTCATCCGGGGTAACCATGAGTGCTTCCCCCTCTTTTGGGAAGCGCTTCCTGGGTACATTTCCCCTATCACTCCTTCTTACAGAAACCTCTTGTCTCTTTCGTTTCTTCTGTCTCAGTCTCAGCAAAGACCTTTCTGATCCTTCTGATCTCCCACTCATATCGATATATTGAGATGGCTGGGGATCATTAGATCGATTTGTACTACCTTGTTCTTCTCTCTCATAAAGAGATACTGTTCGATCTATTTCTCCTTTGCCAGGAAATTCACTTTTCAAAAATACAGTATCCCTTGATTCAATTTCAGTCACCATTCCATCTTCGTTTTCCGCAATGAAAACGTATCCTTTGGATTCCTTTGAGTACCTTATAAAGATACATTTATTTCCTCTCGGACCCAACTTCCCATGCCTGTGGAAATCGTCATGAACGTATGCAGCCGACCCCAAAGGTCTTAAGATATTTAAATCGGGCTTGCGTTTCGTCCACAATTCATAGGGTGTGGAACTAAATGTTTTTGAAGGTACACGATTAAGTATAAAGGCTGATGTTAATAAAGCATTGCCCCAATATGAAATAGGTAAGCTTGCTTGAGCCATCATTAACCTAACCATGTCTAGAAGAGTTCTATTTCTTCTTTTTGACACACCATTTTGTTGTGGGGTGCCAGGGATAGTTAGCTGTCTAATTATCCCTTTCTCTTCACAGAGCTATTTAAACTGATCGGATAAGTATTCACGACCTCAGTCGGTATGCAATACTTTAATTTTACGTTCTACTTGATTTTCTACTTCGTTCATATATTGTCTAAAACACTCCAGTGCTTCAGACTTTTGCGAAATCAAATAGACGTGATCATACCGTGAAAAGTCATCAGTAAAGGTAATGAAGTACCAAGCTCCGTGCCTTACCCTTACACTCTTGGGACCGCATATATCAGAATGGAATAAATCCAATGGATTTTCAACTCTAGTTCCCATATCGAAAGGCTTTCTAGTTGCCTTGCCAGCTAAACAATTTTCACATAAGTCCATCTCCATGTTTGGAGTTCACCTAGCAAACCATCTTTTACTAGTTTGATAATTCGATTCTAACTTGTGTGCTATAATCTAGCATGCCAGATATTTATGCCAACTGTTATATTGGAGTTCAACAAAATAGTCATGCAAGTCGAAATCACCAATAACATCCACAACATAGAACTTTCCTGAAAAAAGAAAGCTAAACCATAAAATGTATCGTCGCTAAGAATGTCAGCACCTTTTGTCATGAAAGTTCACATCAAACCCGTAATTCAACAGACATAGTACAGAAACTATATTTCGTTAGATGTCCGATGTATGAAGTACATCGTTCAAGATTAAGGTCTTTCCACTGCGCATAGCTAGCTTACATGTACCTATGCCTTTGACCTCAATCCTTACATTATTGCCAACATAAAGCCACTTGAAATTTCTTGCCCTTTTTGAAATTAGGCTTGGTATTGGAAGGACCTGCTTTCTCAGTGTAATAGGCATGCCCAGAAGACTTGTAAGCTTTCAGGTGTTCTTCTTCCAGCTCAATGTGCTTTACAACATCATTGAAAGTGATGATACTGTCATTATGAGTTAGGTTTATCTCCATGCGCTCCCAGCTATGTGGAAGTGACCTGATTACAGCCTGCACCTGCTGCTTATTAGTCAATGCGTGTCCAGCTTCCTAGAGTTCCCTAATCATGTTTGACATATCTCGCAAGTGTTGCTTCATGGGTGTATTACCTCGAAGCTTGTATGTGTCAAACTTGATTGTTAGCCTCCTGAGTTTAGTGGTCGAAGTTCCACCAAACCTTTCCCTCAGGACCGCCCACATGGCGTGTGCAGTGGGATGTTTCTCATACTGGCACATTAGGTCATTTTCCATTGAACTCAGCAAGGTGACTCTTGCAATACTGTTCTCATTATTCCATACCTGGTATAACTCCATGTTTCCCTTACGCTGGGTTGAAGTCCCAGCTTCATGTTCCACCAAAATGGTGGTCAATGGCTCAAGGGCCTCTTGTTCTTCCAATATATACTGTACTTTCAGGTGCCAGATGTCCCAGTTGTCACCGTTCAGCTTACCCCCTTTATTCAACTTGGCAATTATGCTTTTCGTTGCCAATTTTTGGTTTGAGGTGACAGGGTATCTTTTCAATAAATATTTTCTCATATAGCTGAGTTTTTAGCGATTATGTAGCACATCACAGTATACAATGTCTTATACTTATATTATTCTTGACAAGAAGATAATTTGATCACTAGATCTGTGATCAGGAGAATACGTTTGTACCTCCCATCACACAAACACTAGTAACTACATTATTTCTTTCAAGAATTTTATATAAGTACTTCTTGAATCGCCAACTTTTAGAAGTCTCATTTTCTAAAAGCTCCCACTTATCAAAAGTGTAACAAGTTGACATACAAGTGAATAACAATAGCGATTCCACAACAATTCACTTAAACTAAACATATCACATTTCACAATGTATTTAGTCATAATCATACACTAAGTCATGTTCTAAATATATTAACAAAACACAGAGTGCAAACACATAAATCTAAATCACAACACGTCTTTATATATTCGCAATACAATAATCGACTTTTATTTCTTTAGTCTTTTAAAGTATTGGTTCTTATTCAGCATAAGTTTTGTAATTTTCTTTACTGCATCAACCCACATGGTTGTTAATGTGAATGTGCATGTAGCTATAAATGCTGCACAATACTTCATCACGACATTCACATAGAATTATGCGGTTTCATTATCAGTTTTGTTGTTAACATAGCTCCCACTTATGTCATATATATATATTGATTCTTAAATATGTCTATTCTCATTGCATGCTATAGCGGGGAAGAAGAGTTGATCGACCTCTTAATCACAGTCTTGAGGTTTTGAATTGAATGAGAACGGGTACTCAGGACCTGGGTCGAAATAGACCTCTTGAGGTTCCACTGGGCCTTCTATAAGGTTTTGATTAGGACCCCCTTCTGGATCCTCCTCAGTGTCTTCCTCATGTTCCTATGAGAATCTTCCTCAAGATCCTTTTCAAACTATTTCTACTTAAAATCCTTTTCAAATTCTTATTTAGGATCCTTTTTGTGAACATGTTCATCAACATATTCAATGCACACCGGTCCGTAAGACAGTGTTTCAGTGCTATCTAAAATTTATTGTACCATTATTTAAAAAAAATGGATTTGAAATTTTTTTTACATTGAAAAATTCTCAAAAAATCTTTAAGTAAACACTGATTTTCATCAAAATAGATCCTGAATTGCCTTATAAAATAGGCAATTATATATCAAAATGAAGCTCTTGAATTTTAGGATTTTTAGGAATAAACCGTGTCTCATTTGGACCTTAAATGCGCCCTCACGAGCTTCGGGAAGGTAAAATACTGAAAAATTCGAAAATTGGACGAAGCCCACTCTCCGGTGGTGGCGCGTGTAAGCCACGCGCCGCCATATCGGCCTCCGTTATGTACACGCGCTGGCCCATCTTCTCCACTCGCTGTCGTGGTTCTGATGGTGTGGTCCACATGTCCATAGGATGTGGCAAGTGGCTTTACACGCCACGTCGATTCCCCTTTATTTTATTATTTATTTTTTTGCCTTTTTTTGTCTGGGCCAGAGGTTTCCTTTTTTATTTTTTTTCTCGGTCTGGGCCTCCCCGGCCTAGTCCGTTTTTATTTTTTTTATTATATATACATTTTTGGTCTGGGCCTCTCTTACCCAGTCCACCCTTTTTTATTTTTTCCGGTCTGGGCCTCTTTGGCCCAGTCCGCCTTCCTTTTTTTTATTTTTTTTTGTGCTAAATGACGCCGTTTCGAGCATCCACCGGGTTAACCTACCCGGATCTCGCCCCGCGCCTCGACCCGGTTCCTCTCCCCCTCAGCCGCAATTTTTTTTAAATTTGTGTTTTTTTGAATTTTCGACGATTACTGTTCATATCTTCGCCGTCCGATGTTTGTTTTTCGCGTTCTAGGTGTCCATTTCATCGTTTCGACGAGATCTACGCAATGGGAGCACTTTTGGAGCCTAAATCTTTCTCCTTTTTTGAAAAACATGATGGAATTCGTAACTCGTTTTTCTTCCGTAACTCCATCGTCCGGTTTCCGTTTTACGCGTTCTTGGTCTCCACATTCTCATCTTGAAGAGATCTACACTATGTATATGTTTTCTAAACCTAAAACGCATGTTTTATGAGGACCCAAATTTATCTCTATATTTTTGGGTTCGCTTTCCCGTTTTGTTTTTCGTTTTCATCATTTCGGTTTAGAGGCATATAATTTCAAACCATATATACACATAAATCACAGACATGCTTGAAATCTAAATCGAAAAGTGAAATGGCATGCTATACAGGAAAGCAATAGACATGCATAAACATATATCTTAATGAAACATGCTTGTAGAAATTCATGAACAGTAAGTAATTGCCATAGAGCATGCATGGTAAGCAAAAGATCATAGTGATGGACATACTTTAATCATATACTCAAATTTTTATAATTAAAATAACAATAATTCATATCTGTGCGGAAGAGAAATGCCTTAGGAACCTATAAGCTCTGATACCATTGAAGGATTTCAGGCGTACCTGGAGATGCCGAATTACGAATCTGCAGATACCCACGTGGAATTCGGATCACAATGGTGGATCCAAACACAAGACACAGCAAAAGCACCGAAGGTAAGAGGAGAGGAGATGAGAGGATTCTCTGAAAGAGAAAAGGGAAGGGAAAAAACTTGTTTTCTCTGTGTGTTATATCTGCCGCCTTTGGGGAGCCACATACCTCTCTTGTAACTTCGCACTAGGGTTTAGGTTTACGCATTTGACCTAGCCCATGGACTTGGGCCTAATCCATCAAGGGTGGCCCATATTCCAACAAATATAATTTACTTCCTTAATTTTTTACTCGTCTATCATCATGAGTCAACATTGAGTCATCATATGTGGCCTCCAACGATGATATCCCCATATGGATTTTACATTTCACATACATAATAGAAAGATCCAGCAGACACCTAAATGAGACGACGCTTGGATAAATCCAACTTAAAAAATGGGACCATACTTGAGAGCGGTGAAGGGTGAGGATTTTTGAACGTATTTTAATGATTTGGTTGGATTGAGCTGCAATTTGATGGTGAGGCAAGTAGTGTCATTTTTGTTTCCCGCTGGATCGTTTTACCTTGTATTTATCTAAATTATATAAAATTCACATGGATCTGAGATGGAGCTATGTATGATGAGTCAGCGTTGATGAATAATTATGGATGATAAGGATAAAATTATAAATAATTGAAAGATTAGGAATTGAGATATAAGCTAGAAAGCTTTAATGAGTCAAAACTTTAATAATTAAAAGATTCATTTTTCATTTAGGAAAATAAGTTACATCTTTTACTTATTTATTATCTTTAACTAATTTATCAAATAACCTAATTTAATTATTTTCACTTTATATTTCAATTCCCAGGAAGTATTAAATTTTTTCACATTTTTAACCAATTCGTTTTTATATTATTGATAATAAGATTGATTAATTTATAAAAAATAATGTTTCCCTTTCCTTAAAACTATATAAAAATTGATTACATTAAAGTTAAAAATTCAAATACAAATAAATAATAACTAGAATTAAATAGTCACGTATTACCAAAAGAATTAATTAATTAGGAATTAAAATTTAAACCAGGATGTTGATCGCAACAGAAAAATTCAACCAGAAGTTCAATTCGGCACAAGAATTTAGGTCCTTCAAACTTATCCTATTTCCACTCGTTATTAACCACTTAAGAGAATCTGACTTTATTACGTCTCTTCCTCTGCTCACCAGTTCCGCTTCATTGCTCTTTCGATATTTCTGGACATTTAGAGAGAGAGAGCCCAGAATAAACAAACTTGCTAGCATTTCGTCGTTCACAATTCTGTGGTTTTCTGCGTCTTATCATGGTATCTTCTTCTCCAACTGTTTCGCCGCCCCCTCAAACCATTTACCTCCAAAACCTCTTAGACTCGGCTCGTCCCTTCCTCCGCGATGAGCTCCACTATATTGATCCCAACTTACCGTCACTTATCGGTGTTCTTCGCTCTGTCGGCGCCGGCGAGTGCTGGCACAAGCACGGCACTTTCCTCCAACACCTAATAGACATCTTCCGTATCCTCCACCTCTGGAAAGCCCCATATTCGGTCTCCCTTTGTGGCCTCTTCCACTCTGCTTACTCCAACTCCTACGTCAACCTCGCCATCTTTGACCCTTCCACCGGCCGTGACACCGTTCGCTCCCA
>JANTPZ010135256.1:0-13102 GCA_025593235.1 Vachellia pachyceras
TTGTTTTTATTTATTTAATTGTTCTTATATTTTCCCCATCTCTACTTTTAGTTCCAATTTATTTTCATTCTTTTTCTTCATTATTCATTTCATTATGGTTATACTTACATCACTATGACTTATATAAATATATATATATATATGTTATCACTCTATTGTTCACTTCATTGTTAATATAGTTTATTATTTTATTTCTACTGGTTATTTATATTATGCCATTTATTTATATTATTACATATATACATGTTTGTTTGTTTATTGCGCGCACGCACATATATATATATATGCCATATTTAATTTATTGTATTGTATTGTATATTTATTTATATACACATTTATTTATCTATATTGACACACACACATATATATATTTCCCTACCTTCCTATATATATGGTCATCCCGAATATTTATTTCTTGTTGTTATATTATGTTATTTATTCACACTTCATTTATTTATTTGATATTTATATTTCATTATTTTAATTCTTTTATTATTTACATTTATATATTAAGTTGTTTCATTTTATTTATATTTAATTTATTTATGTTATCTTTTCATTTCCTTTAACATTATGTTGTTTATTTATTATAAGTTATTTATTTACTGTTCTAAATTTGTTGTTCTTGTAACTTACATTTTGCTTATATTTTACTTTCAGTCGGATGCTATTTATCTTTTTATTTATTATTTATTGTCATTTTGTTTCCTTTTATTATGTCCTTATTATTATACTCACAATTCTATAGCTAATATATATATGTGTGTGTGTGTTATTTTATTGTTAACTTTATTTATATTATTTACTATTATTGTTGTTATTGTTTATTATTTTCTATCTTTCTGTTACTAATATTCATTTATATTGTGATATTCATATTGCTACATCTATACTTATTTATTGCTTCATTTATATTTATTTATATTATTGATACATGCTCCCTCTATATATAATTTATATTATTATTATACACTATATTTATATTATTGTTTATATTCAGAATTTAAATTTATTGAATTTATTTCATTACAGTATTATTTTAATTTAATAGCCAACAATCAAGAAATTTCTGTAATTGTGATTGAATGACATGAAGTCACATCACTATTATAATAGTTCTTTTATGAAAGAACACCGTGGATACTTGCAAATGAAAAAAAATTGTGACATTTGAATAATCAAATTGCTACAAATATCAAAGCCCTGAAGGCTTAATGTTCAAAGCATCAAAGTTTGGTAGTTTATAAAGATTTTATCTTTGGTCCATAAGACCAATGCTTAAAGGAAGTGATGATGCACTATTGAAAGACAAAAAGAGAATGGTCATGATCATATTATTTGATAGATTGATAATTGAAAGTTGAGTCTTCTAATGGCATCAAAATTATGAGAAAATGTTACAATATGACTGGAAGTCATATAGAAACATACATATCAATCTATTGGAAAATGTTGAATTGGTTGGTTATGAAACCATAAATAACCATAAAATTTATATTGTTATATAATAATATATATTAGTTCCTGAAGAACTATTCCCTGTTAGGATGGCTTATACCCAAGAGGGGGTGAATTGGGTGTTATAAAAATTTTCGTTAAATCAAAGAGTAAATAAAATAAAGTCATTGAAAGAAAGAGCAGAGTAGAGCAGAGAAGATAAACACGGTGATTTATCCTGGTTCGATCCTTCCGACCTACATCCAGTCCTCAGAGCTCATCTGAGATTTTCCAATCCACTAACAACAATAACTTCAGGCTTCTCAAGCCTTTACAAAGGGAATCACACTCCCCCTCACGATTTGCACTATAATAGAGACCAACATGCTCTGCTTTCTCAACTCAAACTTAGCCCAACAATCTCAAGATCCCAATCTTGAGTTTTTCACGGAAATACAATAAGTTTGGATGAACTAATATACTCTCTCAAAGAGTGGATAGATAAACATTGAAGCTCTCGGAGAAGTATAATATCAGAGTCCTAAAGTTGTGGGATTTCCTCGAATCCACACTCTCTATTTTGTGTTCGGTGACTCCATATCCTTCGTCTCTTTTCTCTGTTGGTTGCTTCCTCCTATTTATAGATGTTGTCAAAATATATCTATTGGAGAGGAGCGTTATATCCGTTACACTCTGTTTCAATGCCCATTGTCTTGTATTAATTGTTCTGCGTTAAATGGCTCTGGCATGAAGAGAGATATTGAGTGTGAATTTGTCCGTTGAGAGTCATGATGGAAAAGTATTCAGAGGACCTATTCCCTGTTGCTAAGACAAGGCATACAGCATTTATGAGAGCAGGTTAAATTGTTAAACATAGATATGGAAAGCTTTACAGAGAGTAGGTAAAGCTGTCAGGAAAAAATAGCCGTTGCTTGAAGCAATACTCGAGTGATTACCAAGTATTTTGAATTTTATAAAACAATACTCGAGTGTTTTTTTTCAATGCTCGAGTTTTTATAACACTTTTGAAATTGCTCGAGTGTCTGAGAGTATTGTAGAAGTTTTAAATTCAAACACAAATACTCGAGTGTTAAGAATTTTGTACTCGAGTGTTAAGAACACTTTCAGTTTCTACTCGAGTGTTCAGAGGCGAACTTGAAGTGAAGTCTTTTGAGATATTACAATACTCGAGTGTTGGAAACATAATACTCGAGTGTTATCACTTCTCCTACCATTACTCGAGTGTTTTGATGGAAGTGTTGTGTTTTGAGACAAAGAGTGCTCGATACTCGAGTATTGCAAACCCAATACTCAAGTGTTGCTAACACTTTCATCAAATGCTCGAGTGTTCTCCTTGAAGTGTTGCGCCATGTTTGAAAATTTTGCCCGATACTCGAGTGTTGCAAACTAGCACTATAGTGTTGGCAACACTTCTTTCACAACTCGAATGTTCTGCTTCAAGTGAAGTGCTGAGTCTTGAAGAATAACTCAATACTCGAGTATTTAGAATACACAACTCGAGTTTTGTAAAACTTTTATTTGTTACTCGAGCTATCAAAAGAAGTTTTAGAACTGAAAAACATTTAGAAAGCACGATACTTGAGTTTTGGAAATCATAACTCAAGTGTTAGCAATACTTCAATAACAACTCGAGTGTTCTTTGAACGTTTTGAGTTTTAAAATGATTTTTCACTTCGATACTCGAGTTCTGGGATCAATAACTCAAGTTTTATTGAAGGAACTGTGTAAAAACTCCCTTTAGATCACGATACTCGAGTTTTGGTAAGGAAGAACTCGAGTGTTGCTTCATGATTTGAACTTGCATCAGTTCACAGCACATAGCTCAAGTTGTAACGGCTATAACTCTCTCGATTCAACTCCAAACCTTGCATATAATATATCAATGGAAATCCCTGCAAGTATACTTTCATACGAAACAAGAATCAGACCCAAAGCCATTATATAAGAAAGTTATGATATATACAATAGGAAAAGGTCAGAGATAAAGCGTTGAACTCGACCACCAACTTTAGAAAATTATATCTCCTTCATTTGAAATCCTTTGATGGTTTTCTAGGTGTTGATGAAATGAATTTGGAGTCTAGTTTCATACAAAATTGGTTTCACATCAATCGGACTTGTATTTTGGGAGATATGGTCAAAATACCAAACATATGTCGAGCTGACAGAAAACAGAGGAGGCCAATACTCGAGTGTTGACTATCCAGTACTCGAGTATCGACTTCCCAGAGGCGAATACTCAAGTTTTGTGACCCCAATACTTGAGTGTTGACTCCCAGAAAGCTAATACTCGAGTTTTGTGACCCAATACTCGAGTGTTGACTCCAAAATTCAATACTTCAAGTGTATACTCGAGTTTTGCTTCAAGTAATGCCATAGGAAACCCCAAAAACTCATCATACTCGAGTATTAACTTCCAAAATCAGATTTGAACATCCAAATGAAGCTTAAATGAATGGTAACTCAATGTATGATAATAAAACATCTATTTGAAACATTTTAACATCCAAAATACATTCAAAACCACATCATCCTCCAATTTAAAGGAATGCACAAATATTGATTAATCAATATGCATTGTAAAATCATTATGCTACAGTAAATATGTATTGTGAAAACATTTTGCATTGTAAAAACATTTTGCTCTTTTATATTTGACATCATCAAAACTAATCATATCTAACATTCCCCACAAAAGTGATATAGTTCCTGAAGAACTATATGTTACAAAATTGACGTAGTTCATGAAGAACTAGTTTAGTTCCTGAAGAACTTATACAAATTTTTAGTTTATGGGCGGAAAAAGAAGTAATTATGAAAATTATGGCCCATAAATTTTTATTAAAGTTTTGGTTCACCCAAAATTCTAAAGATGATATTCAAATTGGATTGGAATACAAAATGTATGGAAGTCATGAAGTACAAAGACTTTCAAGTGAAATACACTGAATAAGAAAAACATGTTTATATGACACACACTTGAGGGGGAGATCATTAGAATACAAGTGTGAGCTAATTTTGTATATGTATATATTTCTATTTATGAGGGGGAGATTGTTAAGCCTTTTGATATCCCAAAATGGATGTCAGACCTCCCAAATTGAATGTCATGTTAAATGTCATAGTGAGATTTTAAATCAACATGTTATGAAAATTGAAAAGTTGTTATGGTAAACCAGAAGTTTACTGATCTAGCAAATTTATTGTTGGCATGACTTGTTTGATCATCCGAGTCATATATAAGATGCAATATAATGTCAAAGATTATGTATTGACATCTATTGAAGAATCAGAAGATTCTTCATGAATAGTCATCACATTATATATAATTTAAAGGTATCATGTGATGCTTGCTCTCAATAGAATATGGATCATAAGAAGAACATTGGTTATGATTTGAAATTGATCTCTACATTTCTGGAAATATATTAACTTATATGGGCCCATTCGAAAAGCATGTAAACCATACAAATATTTAATAAGTTTGATAGATGCATCTATAATATGGTTACATGTGTGGTTATTAGTAGCTTGCAGCCTGAAGTTTGCAAGATTGTTTGAACAAATCATTTTGTTTATGAGTGCACGATTTCCAGATTATATGATCCATAATAATTTATTAAAGCCTCCATATATAGCTTGATTAATGATTATGAGAGCAAGATTTTTTCAGTGTTGGCATATCTAATTTAATATATTGCATACTTATACAAGCCAACAAAATTCTCCCAGTGAAATTGGCTTTTGGTTAGGAGCTAGATATTTTCCATCTTAAATGTTTGAATGTGCAATTTTTATTCTTATTGATCCACAATAATGCACATAGATGGAAAGTTGAGATAAATGTTGGGCAAGATTCTCCTCCTTATTTATCTCTAATTGAAACAAAATTATGTTTCTAAAGAGAGCAAATGGGTTTATGAGGCTTGTACTGCATTACTAGTTGATTGTCATTTGATAAAGTTTCCACATGAGGGGGAGAAATTGAGTAACTGGAAAAGAAATCATATTGAATGCATTATTACTGTCAAATATAGATCCTCAAATAAAATAGTATGAACCAAAAGTTCATCGAATATTGCATTCATGAGATATTGTAAAAATATCTGTCAGATCTAATTACTGACCTAAATGAGAATTACCAATTCTCATATTCTAGTTGGAAATGCTCCAATTAGTATAAATGAAAATGAGACATGCCTGAAGCATGATAAACAATCGGTTCCAAATATTATACTTTGGATAAAGAGGAGCATATCATTAAGATGATCATATTGAGGAGGCTAGCACTCCAGAAGAGGCCAAGACATAACTAATTGCAAAAACCTTGAAAGAGGTTCAGGTACCTGAAAAGTAATGTTGAGATTTTGCTAAGTTATGTCGCAATGAGAAAAATGGAACCGAAAAAGATAAAGTTGTCGACAACAGTTTTGATAATAATATCACGTGATCAAATGAGGATTTTATATGTGAATCTGTCATAAAAGGATGACAGAAAGGTGATTGGCCAACAAAACAAAAGGAAAAGAAAAAGGATGCAATAAAATATGATTGCATCATTTCTATATGTGAGAATTATGGACTAGTAGTCCAAATGCATGAAATATAAAGTTGTTATGAGATATATGAAAATGTATGTGAAAACATAGGTTTTTACAATGGTATGATAATCATGATGAGATATATTATTTTGTGGTTGATAAAAAATAATTTCTAGTTTGGAAGGATATGAACACATAATATGCCTCTATTAGATATTATAGCATAAACATATGGCTCAATGTATGTGAAATTTAAATGAAAATCCTTAAAGGTTCTAACATTTTATAAACATGTTTAAGAAAATCATTATCTATATAAAATGCTATATGGACTAAAATAATTTGAGCATATATCTATTCCATATTAATTTACATGATCTGTTAATGTTTGTGTTATAATTTTATTATGAAAATTAGATTTCTGCAGGCATACAAATGGACAATGAAAATGAGATTTGATGCAATGATTTAGCATTTCCAGAAGAGATAATGGAGACTCGATGAATATGCTTTTAAAATAATACATGTTGACAATGTACCATTCATAATTCAGCTGAAAGGAAGATATGCTCTAAAAGACATTGGAGATTATCTGCTTGACGAGAATTCAGTATACTTTATCGAGATAAAAAGATAAAGAGTGATGTTATCATCAGGGGGAGTAAAAATAATGTTATCAAAGGGAGTGAAGATTATGTTGTACTCTTTTCCTTAACCAAGGTTTTGTCCAACATGGTTTTCCTGGTAAGGTTTTTAACGAGGCAACTTCAATATATATTGTGTACTCTTTTTCTTTCACTGGGTTTTGTCCCACTGGGGTTTTCCTAGTAAGGTTTTAATAAGGCACAATATTTGTTCATGGACATCCAAGGGAGAGTGTTATAAACATTATCTATGTGGATGTCCATAAACCTTTGATCTTCCAAATCTCACACTCATAACCTCCTTCATGAATAGCTTTTAGGAGCTTTGTGGTTACATATTATATAATCATGATAATTTATTTATTCTATGTAACCCTTGATTAGGCTTGAAAGCCTATATATATATAAAGCTATGTAATACAAGTTGGTGATATATCCATGTGAATGAGAATCTCCCTCTTTGTCTCCAATTCTCTCTTGCCTCTCTTGTCTACTCATCCCTTTTACATTAAATCCCTTTATTTTTATAATAAAAATTTAAAACAAAACTAATTTTATAATATTAATTTTTTAAAAATGTTAAATTGAAATCATTGAGATTATATTTAAACGGTTCATATCTCATATACTAAATGTGGATTGTTTTATAAAAAATCAATTATGTTGAATTATGGTTTCCCAAGTTTGAAAGAAGCGTTAAGATAAAAACAAGGTTGTAAGCATAATTAGTCAACAACTAGGACTTGCATGAAATTGATTGAATTAGGAGTTAGCAGATGAGGTCAATAACTGCAGAGATGTTTAGCTCTTGCGCTAGTAGCTTCTTGAATCCTTCTTTGACACAATACTTACCTGAAGGATGACTAGCCAAACTAATTTTATCTGCTCTATTTGAGATCGAGATAGGAGAAGAGAGGATTTCTCGGGCTACATTTGAGTGGTATAGAGAATAAACTAGAGCAGAGTTCTAGCCTATAGGGTTCCATAGGTTTTGTCCCGCATTAACATATTAACAACTGTTGAAATATTCAAAGAATTATCTAATCAAGATTGCATAAGCCACCATAGAGGGCGGTTAAGGGTAATGTCATTTACATTCCCAATTTGCCATTTAAGGTTTGGGATGAGAGCAATTGATGTTTCAATAATACCCTTCCATAGCCAAGAGGAATTATAAGGCCTTTTAAGAGGAGTCTCAGAGTTGGGACCTTGAGTTTGTTGGGCTAAGTTTGAGCTAGAAAACAAAGTGTGTTATACCCTGTTTTAGTGAAAAGTGAAAGGGGGAGTGATACTCGATTGTAAAGGCTTATGAAGCCTCTGGTTATTGCAGATAGTGGATTGGGAAATCTCAGAGGTACTTTGAAGACTGAACGTGGGTTAAGAGAACCGAACCAAGATAAATCTTTCGTGTTCATCTTCTCTCTCTCTCTCTCTCTGCTCACTTGGTGACATTGTTTTAATTCTGTGCATTGTGGTTTTAATTTTAAAAATGACCAATTCACCCCCTCTTTGTCAAATCCTACACTAACAAAACTTTCATAAGAATATCAAATTGATGGCTCAATGCGAAGCTTTTCACACATAATCAAATTCCTTTAACAAGAATAACCAATTCAACTTAAAGATCCACCAAAAGGTCATGATGGTAAAAATGTTCGGCCTCTAGCCGTCTAATGATGGTTCCTCAAAATATAAACTCAAGAATCTCAAAAGAGTGAATAACAAAAAGATGAGCCCTTTAATAGCAGCAATATACATCGATACATTATACAAAAGAAGGATGGTACACTCAATTATAGCATAATTTAAATCTCCGAGGCCTTTCCAGAATTCTGAGCACGGGAGCTTTCACCTGAAAAAGGTTAATAACAACAGGTGAGATAAAAAGTCTCAGTAACCAACAGACCAATTTAAAAGGCATACAAACGAGCGTCAATGAGAGATATAGAATTAATTGCATAAAAATAATTTCACAATTTGCACTCATTTTTCCAAACAGTTCTTCATACAGTCAACTCTATTCACATTTCACAAAATATACATATACATATATATATATATCAATGATCATATTATTACCATAGAAATTGTATCATAATGACTCTGAAATTCACAAGAATCGGTAACCACATACGTACTTTTCTCATCACTAAATCTCCCTTGTAACCCCCTGCCTTATTTCATTTTGTTGAACCCATGGGCTATAACTGTCCCATATAACTGGTAGCTATCCATAATGCTAACTGTTCAAGCGATGTGAATTGGCCAGGCCCACATAGCACAAGTTCAAGCTATGGATTCTCCCCTTAACATCAAATTGGTGTCATGGGCCCTAATAATGCAATGGGCGTAGGATCATTCGGTGTACAATCGAAAGTTCTCAATCCTTATTTCCTCTTTAAGCATCTAAATATTCACCCCCTTATTTCCTCTTTAATAGCCTCTCTTCATTAACATCATCCTCCTCTTCCAATATTACAATCGACATTTTCTAACACTCAAACAAGGCATATACATCATTTGTCACCCACAATATAAACAAACACACGAGTAATCAATGGCACATTTAACCAATAATTTCATGATTAAGAGTTTCCATAGAGTCACAAGAATTTTTATCAAAAGCTTTTACATAGGTTGTCATTAAAACACATCATTTTTTGACTCTGACCTTCACAATGCATTTTCAATATTATCAATGCAAAGTTTATCAAATGAATGTATTTTCATCATAATGAATTCCAAATTATTCACAAACATGTCCCAAGCATGCATAATAAGTGGAAAGTAGTTACCTCACGCTAAAACACTGGTACATACTACAACAATCCACAACTCAAGGCTTTAATCACCAATTACAATCAATCTACACAATTAATTTAATTGCACATTAATGTAATAATATTCAAACAACCTTATGAGACTTTAAATAAATCTCCTTCACACTTTAGTCACTTAATGGTGTCCCAAAAACCCGAAAATCAAATAAAATCATAATAAGCCCAAATCAAAAACCTAAACCGATTAAAATCCTCTATAAACATTCCCCTACATACCCATGACCTTGTGTTATCAAAACTTAAAACTTCATCAAAATCCTAACTTAAGAATATCCTCTCTTCAACATAAAAATACTACCATTTTAAAGAGAAAATTGTCTTGAACAATTTTCATGAAGGATGTCAAGTGAAAATGAGAGATTTTGCTTACCTATTTGATCCCAATTTGTTGCCCTAAGAGAGCCCCCTTCACGTCGCTGAAGAGGAATAGAAGGAACAGAGAAAGAAGAGAAAGGAAGAAAGGAAAAGGGATGGGGGTATTATATAATACCCCCACACCCCATCCCTTTTATAATACCCCCACATGATTTGCACGCACACACTATCGTTGACAGATAGGGATCACCGTGACAAAAGGAGCCCGAGGGTGAATCTCATTGATAATAATGGTTCGCTGTGGTGAATGTTCCCCAAAAGAAAGAAACACCACTTAACTCACATAATTATCTCCTAATCACCCATTACTCCTTAAATAGAATTTAGGATGTCACACATTGCCATTTAATGGGGAAACTCATTTTCTTTAAAAAAACTATAATGAAGTTCCATGATACCTTGTCGAAAGCTTTCAAAATATCCACCTTAAATGCCACCAGTATTTTCCGGCCTCCCCTTGCTATGTGAATATGTTCCATGATGTTAGCAGCCAACATTATGTTATCAAATAATAATCTTTCCTTATGAAATTCAACTTGATAAGGGGAAATCAGCTTGTATAATGGGCCTTTGAGTCTTTCACAAATGATATTGGTGTAAAAATCCATTATTAATATTGTTAAAAAGGCTTAATTATAATCCTTGTCTAAGCATTCTTGCATCCATCCTTGTGCGTTATACCATCTGAAGTTCAAAATAAACATTTAGAATTGATGCATCAATTAATTAAAAATAAATCAGAGTATGCAGGATGAGCCATAACGTGACAATATATAATAATCCAGCATAACAAAAAAAGATGGAAGCACTACTTTTAAAGGAAGTAGCTTAGCCTTCCAGAGTCTTCCTTGACGGACCAGAACGGGAACTACTACCTAAAAAAATGTTAAAACAACAAGGTGAGACAAAAGTCTCAATAACCAACAATCCATCCTTTTAGGCATACGAGTAAGTGCCCATGAGGTATCAGGTGGGATAATTACAATAAATATAACATCATAAAAACGTCACATAATTAACAAATATATTCACATACATATTTATCAATTATAATATCATGCTTAAAGTTGTACAAAGCTCAGTGCACAAGGATTTATTTCTTAAACCACCCTTATTTTCTCTAACTGAACCCATGGGCTAGTACAATCCCATGTGACTGGTAGTTAACTCAATGAGCTCACCGATCAAGTGATATGAACTTGCTAGATCCACAGAATACAAGACCTGACCATGGGTTCCCCCTCTACTATAATAGTGGGTGTCATTACCCAATCAAATACAAATTAGCCCAAGGACTAACCAGTATACACCTAGTAGCCTAACACCTTATTTCCTCTTTTTGTACAAGAAATTCACCCCCTTATTTCCTCTGAAATAATCTCCCATCAAATCAACATCCACCACTCCCTCTCATATCAACAAATGACAATAGAACTTTATCATGAACCATTATCAATTTCACAAGTTCTTAATACAATCTTTCCAACAATATGAAACAATACCATCATATAAATAATACCTATTATTTCTTAATGGAAAAATAGGTCCCACAATACAATTTTATTAACATAATTTTATTGTCCAAATCAAATATCAACGTCACTTGTCATAATCCCAAATATTTAAAGCCACTCACAAGCATGTTACTATTGATACCTTGTTTTGATGATAACAAAATTATGCTAAGAGATTGCAAAATGATTCTTAAATCTCAAGTTTTAAGGTATTGATTCAGTGCTTCATGAAAATACTCAAATGTTTTTGTCAAAGTATTGATAGTACTCGAGCAGTGGAATTCAATACTCGAGCACTGTGTTTTGAAAATAAGTTTTTAAACTATACTCTGAGTAAACACTTCAAGCATTGGCATAGAGTAATGCCAATGCTCGAGTATTGCAAGTCAGTACTCGAGCATTTGGCTAAAACAGGGCTTACAAACAATGCTGTAATGAAGTACTGCAAGTATTGGCTGACAGCAGAGCCAATGCTCAAGCACTAATTTTGCAGTACTCGAGCATTGAGGTTTCTAAAAACACTTCAAGTCAACACTCCAAGTATTGGCTGAAAGTATTGCCAATACTCGAGCGCTGTATTTCAGCACTCGAGTGTTGACTGTTTTTCTCAACACTGTCAGGCAACACTTCCAGCATTGGCTGACAGCACAGCTGATTGAGCTTTATTTGTATTAGTTTTCTACTTGAATTTTCAGAGTCTTAGAGTCAATTTTAGCCCACACATGACCCTTTTTGTGCTTAAGTTGAGATTAGGAGTTATTGACTTGGATTAGTGTGATTTTGGGTACATATGCCATGAATAATGATTTGTTGTGCCTAAATTACATCATGAGCAAATGATACTGCCCATATTTGCTATTTGATTTTAGGGACTCCTTACAAAGGGCAAGGGAAGCAGTTCTGGAAAAGTTCATCACGGTGCATTTCAATATTCGCCGTGACCAAAGTTCAAGTAGCCACGCAAGAACTCTCGGGTGAGTTTTACCGCGACGAAACCTGAAGTTCGCCGCGATGAATATAGCGTAGAACCTGAATTTTTACCTCAGAAGGAAAATAACCCGACCCGGCTTGATGGATCCAACCCAGGACTGTTTATTATGCTGAATTAGGGTATTTTCGAAGAGGAGGAAGAGAAGGAGGCTGCTGAGAGCATTGAGAGAGCAAAGGAGGAGAGAAATCTCATTCACACACTAACATCATTTCACCCCATTTCTTCATCATCCATTCATCTATCATGCTCCATTCATCATCTCAAAGCTCATTTCCATCACCCATGAGGAGCTGAACATCTTCACCCTCTTGAAGATGAAGTGAGTTGGAGTTTGAAGTGCCGAAAGGGGAGTATTTACTTTCAATCTGTGTTTACACTATAGATTACTAGGATTCCGAATTGGACTTTGTAATTTGTGTGTAAATACTTGGTCTCGGTCGAGCCAAACTTGGATTATTGTGTATTGAGTTGCTTTGTGATTGACGAAGTAAAATGGAGTTCATTTTGCTTATTTGATGAAGTCTTGTTGTTCTCTTCTATCATCCTAGTTGTGCTTAGTTTTAGAGTCAACAATGTATGGAATTGATTTTGTCACTCTGCGATTTCCGTACACACACTAAGCGGTCTTAAGGGATTTCATAAGGTGGAGTTCATTTCATGTTGTTTCGGACCCACCAAGTCATGTGGGGATTTAGAAGGAGATCATCGTATGACGCTCCGGACCCATACGAATTGTTGG
>JANTPZ010135258.1:0-15146 GCA_025593235.1 Vachellia pachyceras
GTCTTAGAATTGAATGGAACCATCCACTGTGACCCAGTTTTTGATTAGGATTCCTTAAATCATTGTGTTTTTCAAAATTCAAATCTTTTCACAAAAAATGAGGACATATTTTTTCAACAAGATTGGTGTTAAAGGAATTAAAGATTTAAATCTCATAGAAATGAATGGAACCATCCACTGTGACTCAGCTTTTGATTAGGATTCCATCAATCATTGTGTTTTTCAAAATTCAAATCTTTTCACAAAAAATGAGGACATATTTTTTCAACAAGATTGGTGTTAAAGGAATTAAAGATTTAAATCTCCTAGAAATGAATGGAACCATCCACTGTAACCCAGTTTTGTATTGGGATTCCTTAAATCATTGTGTTTTTCAAAATTCAAATCTTTTCGCAAAAAAAATAGGACATATTTTTCAACAAGATTGGAGTTAAAGAAATTAAACATTAGACGGTCTTAGAATAGAATGGAACCATCCACTGTGGCCCAGTTTTTGATTAGGATTCCTTAAATCATTGTGTTTTTCAAAATTCAAATCTTTTCACAAAAAACGAGGACATATTTTTTTCAACAAGATTGGTGTTAATGGAATTAAAGATTTAAATCTCTTAGAAATGAATGGAACCATCCACTGTGACTCGCTTTTGATTAGGATTCCTTAAATCATTGTGTTTTTCAAAATTCAAATATTTTCACCAAAAAAAAAGGACCTATTTTTTCACCGAGATTGGTGTGAAAGGAATTAAACATTTAAATCTCTTAGAAATGAATGGAACCATCCACTGTGACTCAGCTTTTGATTAGGATTCCTTAAATCATTGTATTTTTCAAAATTCAAATCTTTTCCCAAAAAAGAGGACATATTTTTTCAACAAGATTGGTGTTAAAGGAATTAAAAATTTAACTCTCTTAGAATTGAATGTAAACAGGCACTGTGACTCAGATTTTTATTTTGATTATTTAAATCATTGTGTTTTTCAAAATTCAAATCTTTTCACAAAAAAGAGGACATATTTTTTTACAAGATTGGTGTTAAAGGAATTAAACATTTAAATCTCTTAGAAATGAATGGAACCATCCACTGTGACTCAGCTTTTGATTAGGATTCCTTAAATCATTGTGTTTTTCAAAATTCAAATCCTTTCCCAAAAAAGAGGACATATTTTTTTAACAAGAATGGTGTTAAAGGAATTAAAAATTTAACTATCTTAAAATTGAATGGGAACATCCAAAGTGACACAGTTTTTGATTGGGATTCCTTAAATCAATGTGTTCTTAAAAATACAAATCTTTTCACAAAAAAATAGGACATATTTTTCAACAAGATTGGAGTTAAAGGAATTAAACATTTGACGCTCTTAGAATTGAATGGAACCATCCACTGTGACTCAGTTTTTGATTGGGATTCCTTAAATCATTGTGTTTTTCAAAATTCAAATCTTTTCGCAAAAAAAATAGGACATATTTTTCAACAAGATTGGAGTTAAAGGAATTAAACATTTGACGCTCTTAGAATTGAATGGAACCATCCACTGTGACTCAGTTTTTGATTAGGATTCCTTAAATCATTGTGTTTTTCAAAATTCAAATCTTTTCACAAAAAACGAGGACACATTTTTTCAACAAGATTGGTGTTAAAGGAATTAAAGATTTAAATCTCCTAGAAAAGAATGGAACCATCCACTGTGACTCAGCTTTTGATTAGGATTCCTTAAATCATTGTGTTTTTCAAAATTCAAATCTTTTACCAAAAAAGAGGACCTATTTTTTCAACAAGATTGTGTTAAAGGAATTAAACATTTAACAGTCTTAGAATTGAATGGAACCATCAACTGTGACCCAGTTTTTGATTAGGATTCCTTAAATCATTGGGTTTTTCAAAATTCAAAATTTTTCACAAAAAAATGGGAAATATTTTTTCAATAAGATTGGTGTTAAAGAAATTAAACATTTAACGCTCTTAGAATTGAATGGAAACAGGTACTATGACTCATATTTTTATTTTGATTATTTAAATCATTGTGTTTTTCAAAATTTAAATCTTTTCACAAAAAAGAGGACACATTTTTTAACAAGATTGGTGTTAAAGGAATTAAACATTTAAATCTCTTAGAAATGAATGGAACCATCCACTGTGACTCAGCTTTTGATTAGGATTCCTTAAATCATTGGGTTTTTCAAGATTCAAATCTTTTCCGAAAAAAGAGGACATATTTTTTCAACAAGATTTGTGTTAAAGGAATTAAAAATTTAACTATCTTACAATTGAATGGGAACATCCAAAGTGACTCAGTTTTTGATTGGGATTCCTTAAATCAATGTGTTTTTCAAAATTCAAATCTTTTCACAAAAAAATAGGACATATTTTTTCAACAAGATTGGTGTTAAAGGAATTAAACATTTAACGCTCTTAGAATTCAATGGAACGATCCACTGTGACTCAGTTTTTGAATAGGATTCCTTAAATTTTTGTGTTTTTTAAAATTCAAATCTTTAAACAAAAAAGAGTTATTTTTTCAACAAGATTGGTGTTAAAGGAATTAAACACTTAACGCTCGTATAATTGATTGGAACCATCCATTGTGACTCAGTTATTGATTAGGATTCCTTAAATCATTGTGTTTTTCAAAATTCAAATCTTTACAAAAAAAGAGTTATTTTTTCAACAAGATTGGTGTTAAAGGAATTAAACATTTCACGCTCTTAGAATTGAATGGAAACATGTACTGTGAGTCAGATTTTTATTTTGATTATGATTATTTAAATCATTGTGTTTTTCAAAATTCAAATCTTTTCACAAAAAAAGAGAACATATTTTTCAAATAAGATTGGAGTTAAAGGAATTAAATGGAACCATCCACTGTGACTCAAGTTTTGATTAGGATTCCTTAAATCATAGTGTTTTTCAAAATTCAAATCCTTTAACAAAAAACGAGGACATATTTTTTCAACAAGATTGGTGTTAAAGGAATTAAACTTTTAAATCTCTTAGAAATGAATGGGAACATCCACTGTGACTCAGCTTTTGATTAGGATTCCTTAAATCATTGTGTTTTTCAAAATTCAAATCTTTTCACTAAAAACAAGGACATATTTTTTCAACAAGATTGGCGTTAAAGGAATTAAACATTTAACGCTCATAGAATTGAATGGAAACATTCACTGTGACTCAGATTTTGATTATGATTATTTAAATCATTGTGTTTTTCAAAATTCAAATCTTTTCAACAAAAAAGAGGACATATTTGCCAAATAAAATTGTTGTTAAAGGAATTAAACATTTAACTCCCTTAGAATTGAATGGAAACATCGACTGTGACTCAGTTTTTAATTAGGATTCCTTAAATCATAGTGTTTTTCAAAATTCAAATCTTTTCACTAAGAATAAGGACATATTTTTTCAACAAGATTGGTGTTAAAGGAATTAAACATTTAAATCTCTTAGAAATGAATGGAAACATCCACTGTGACAGCTTTTGATTAGGATCCTTTAAATTATTGTGTTTTTCAAATTTCAAATCTTTTCGAAAAAAGAGGACATATTTTTTCAATAAGATTGGTGTTAAATGAATTAAAAACTTAACTATCTTAAAATTGAATGGAAATATTCAAAGTGACTCAGTTTTTGATTGGGATTCCTTAACTCATTGTGTTTTTCAAAATTCAAATCTTTTCGCAAAAAAAATAGGACATATATTTCAACAAGATTGGAGTTAAAGGAATTAAACATTAGACGTTCTTAGAATTGAATGGAACCATCCACTGTGACCCAGTTTTTGATTAGGATTCCTTAAATCATTGTGTTTTTCAAAATTCAAATCTTTTCACAAAAAACGAGGACATATTTTTTCAACAAGATTGGTGTTAAAGGAATTAAAGATTTAAATCTCTTAGAAATGAGTGGAACCATCCGCTGTGACTCAGCTTTTGATTAGGATTCCTTAAATCATTGTGTTTTTCAAAATTCAAATTTTTTCACAAAAAAATAAGACATATTTTTTCAACAAGATTGGTGTTAAAGGAATTAAACATTTAACATTCTTAGAATTGAATGGAAACATGCACTGTGACTCAGCTTTTGATTAGTATTCCTTAAATCATTGTGTTTTTCAAAATTCAAATCTTTTCGCAAAAAATGAGGACATATTTTTTCAACCAGATTAGTGTTAAAGGAATTAAACATTTAAATCTCTTAGAAATGAATGGAAACATCCACTGTGACTTAGCTTTTGATTAGGTTTCCTTCAATCATTGTGTTTTTCAAAATTGAAATCTTTTCACAAAAAACGAGGACATATTTTTTCAACAAGATTGGTATTAAAGGAATTAAACATTTAAATATCTTAGAAATGAATGGAACCATCCACGGCGACTCAGTTTTTTATTAGGATTCCTTAAATCATTGTGTTTTTCAAAATTCAAATTTTTTCACAAAAAATAGGACATATTTTTTCAACAAGATTGTGTTAAAGGAATTAAACATTTAACGCTCTTAGAATTGATTGGAAACATGGACTGTGACTCAGATTTTGATTATGATTATTTAAATCATTGTGTTTTTCAAAATTCAAATCTTTTAACAAAAAAAGAGGACACATTTTTTAAATAAGATTGGTGTTAAAGGAATTAAAAATTTAACTCTCTTAGAATTGAATGGAAACATCCACTGTGACTCAGCTTTTGACTAGGATTCCTTAAATCATTGTGTTTTTCAAAATTCAAATCTTTTCACAAAAAACGAGGACATATTTTTTCAACAAGATTGGTGTTAAAGGACATTTAAATCTCTTAGAAATGAATGGAAACATCCACTGTGACTTAGCTTTTGATTATGATTCCTTAAATGATTGTGTTTTTCAAAATTCAAATCTTTTCACAAAATACGAGGACATATTTTTTCAAAAAGATTGGTGTTAAAGGAATTAAACATTTAAATGTCTTAGAAATGAATGGAAACATCCACTGTGACTCAGTTTTTTATTAGGATTATTTAAAACATTGTGTTTTTCAAAATTCAAATCTTTTCACAAGAAAAAAAGAGGACATAATTTTTTTACAAGATTGGTGTCAAAAGAATTAAAAATTTAACTCTCTTAGAATTGAATGGAAACATACACTGTGACTCAGTTTTTGATTGGGATTCCTTATATCATTGGGTTTTTCAAAATTCAAATCTTTTCACAAAAAAAAGAGGAGATATTTTTTAAAAAAGATTGGTGTTAAAGGAATTAAACATTTTACTCTCTTAGAATTGAATGGAAACATCAACTGTGAGTAAGTTTTTAATTCGGATTCCTTAAATCATTTTCTTTTTCAAAATTAGAATCTTTCCACAAAAAAAGAGGACATATTTTTTCCACAAGATTGATGTTAAAGGAATTAAACATTTAACTCTTTTAGAATTGAATGGAAAGATCCACAGTGACACAGTTTTTGATTAGGATTATTTAAATCATTGTGTTTTTCAAAATTCAAATCTTTTCACAAAAAAGAGGAGATATTTTTTCAACAAGATTGGTGTTAAATGAATTAAACATTTAACTCTCTTAGAATTGAATGGAAACATCCACTTTGACTCAGTTTTTGATTAGGATTCCTTAAGTCATTGTGTTTTCAAAATTCAAATATTTTCACAAAAAGGGAGGACATATTTTTTAAACAAGGTTGGCGTTAAAGGAATTAAACATTTAACTCTCTTTTAATTGAATGGAAACATACACTCCGACTCAATTTTAAATTAGGATTCCTTAAATCATTGTGTTTTTCAAAATTCAATTCTTTTCACAAAAAAAGAGGACATATTTCTTCCACAAGATTGGTGTTAAAGGAATTAAACATTTAACTCTCTTAGAATTGAACGGAAACATCCACTGTGACACAGTTTTTGATTAGGATTATTTAAATCATTGATTTTTTCAAAATTCAAATCTTTTCACAAAAAAAGAAGAGATATTTTTTCAAGAACATTGGTATTAAAGGAATTAAACATTTAACTCCCTTAGAATTGAATGGAAACATCCACTGTGACTTAGTTTTTGATTATGATTCCTTAAATCATAGTGTTTTTCAAAATTCAAATCTTTTCGCAAAAAAAGAGGACATATTTTTTCAATAAGATTGGTGTTAAAGGAATTAAAAATGTAAATCTCTTAGAATTGAATGGAAACATCCACTGTGACTCAGTTGTTTATTAGGATTATTTAAAACATTGTGTTTTTCGAAATTCAAATCTTTTCACAAAAAAAGTGGACATAACTTTTATACAGGATTGTTGTTAAAAGAATTAAAAATTTAACTCTCATATAATTGAATGGAAACATCCACTTTGACTCAGTTTTTTATTAGGATTCCTTATATCATTGTGTTTTTCAAAATTCAAATCCTTTCACAAAAAAAGAGGAGATATTTTTTCAAAAAGATTGGTGTTAAAGGAATTAAACTTTTAACTCTCCTAGAATTGAATAGGAACATCCACTGTGACTCAGTTTTTGATTAGGATTCCTTAAATCATCGTGTTTTTAAAAATTCAAATATTTTCACGAAAAAAGAGGACATATTTTTTCCACAAGATAAGTATTAAAGGAATTAAACATTTAAATCTCTTAAAATTGAATGGAAACATCCACTGTGACTCTGTTATTTATTAGGATTATTTAAAATATTGTTTTTTCAAAATTCAAATATTTTCGTAAAAAAGAGGACATACTTTTTTTTCACAAGATTGGTGTTAAAAGAATTAAACATTTAACTTGCTTAGAATTGAATAGTAACATCCACTGTGACCCAGTTTTTGATTAGGATTCCTTATATCATTATGTTTTTCAGTATTCAAATCATTTCACAAAAAAAGAGGAGATATTTTTTCAAAAAGATTGGTGTTAATGGAATTAAGCATTTAACTCTCTTAGAATTGAATGGACACATCCACTGTGACACAGTTTTTTATTAGGATTATTCAAATCATTGTGTTTTTCAAAATACAAATCGTTTCGCAAAAAAAGAGGACATATTTTTTCAATAAGATTGGGGTTAAAGGAATTAAACATTTAACTCTCTTAGAATTGATGGAAACATCCACTGTGACACAATTTTTGATTAGGATTATTTAAATCATTGTGTTTTTCAAAATTCAAATCTTTTCACAAAAAAAGAGGAGATATTTTTTCAACAAGATTGGTGTTAAAGGAATTAAACATTTAACTCTCTTAGAATTGAATGGAAACATACACTGTGACTCAGTTTTTGATTACGATTCCTTAAATCGTGTTTTTTTTTAAAATTCAAATATTTTAAGACAGTGGATGTTTCCATTCAATTCTATTAGATTTAAATGGTTAATTCCTTAAACACAAATCTGTTGAAAAAATATGGGCCCTTTTTATGTGATAATATTCAAATTTTAAAAAAGCACAATTTAAGGAATCCTAATTAAAAACAGAGTCACAGTAGATGTTTATATACAATTCTGATAGATTTAAATGTTTAATTCCATAAACACGAATCTTGTTGAAAAAATATGAGCCTTTTTTACGTAAAAATATTTGAATTTTGAAAAAAACACGAATTAAGGAATGCTAATTAAAAGTTGAGTCGCAGTGGACGTTTACATTCAATTCTATGATAGTTAAATGCTTAATGCCTTAAACACAAATTTGTTGAAAAAATATGGGCCCTTTTTATGTGAAAATAATTGAATTTTTAAAAAACAACACGATTTAAGGAATCGTAATTAAAAACAGAGTCACAGTAGATGTTTACATTCAATTTTGAGAGAGTTAAATGTTTAATTCCATAAAAACGAATCTTGTTGAAAAAATATGGGCCTTTTTTATGTCAAAATATTTGAATTTTGAAAAAAAACAACACGATTTAAGGAGTTCTAATTAAAAACTGAGTCACCTTGCATGTTTCCATTCAATTTCAATAGAGTAAAATGTTTAATTCCATAAACATGAATCTTGTTGAAAAAATATGGGCCTTTTTTATTTAAAAATATTTGAATTTTGAAAAAACAACATGATTTAAGAAATCCTAATTAAAAATGGAGTCACGGTGGATGTTTCCGTTCAACTATAGTAGTGTTAAATGCTTAATCTCTTAAACATTAATCTCGTTGAAAAAATTTGGGCCCTTTTTTATGTGAAAATATTTGAATTTAAAAAAAAACACGATTTAAGAAATTCAAATTAAAAACTGAGTCACAGTGGATGTTTCCATTCCATTCTATGAGAGTTAAATGCTTAATTCCTTAGATACAAATCTGTTGAAAAAATATGGACCATTTTTATGTGAAAATATTTGAATTTTAAAAAACAACACGATTTATGGAATTCTAATTAAAAACAGAGTCACATTGGATGTTTACATTCAATTCTGATTGAGTTATATGGTTAATTCCATAAACACGAATCTTGTTGAAAAAATATGGGCCTTTTTTATTTGAAAATATTTGAATTTTGAAAAAACAACATGATTTAATGAATCCTAATTAAAAACTGAGTCACAGTGGATGTTTTCAGTCAACTTTAATTGTGTTAAATGCTTAATCCCTTAAACACTAATCTCGTTGAAAAAATTTGGGCCTTTTTTATGTGAAAATATTTGAATTTTGAAAAAAATACTATTTAAGGAATTCAAATTAAAAACTGAGTCACTGTGGTTGTTTACATTTAATTCTATGAGAGTTAAATACTTAACTCCTTAAACACTAATCTGTTGAAACAATATGGGCCCTTGTATACGTGAAAATATTTGAATTTTGCAAAAGCACGATTTAAGGAATCCTAATTAATAAGTGAATAACAGTGGATGTTTCCATTCAATTCCAATAGAATTAAATGCTTAATTCATTAAACACTAATCTGTTGAAAAAAATATGGGCCCTTTTTTATTTGAAAATATTTGAATTTTGAAAAAAACAACACGATTTAAGGAACCTAATTAAAAATTGAGTCACGGTGGATGTTTCCATTCAACTCTAATAGAGTTAAATGTTTAATTCCTTAAACACTAATGTTGTTGAAAAAATTTGGGCCCTTTTTTATGTGAAAATATTTGAATTTTGAAAAAAAAACACGATTTAAGGAACCTAATTAAAAATTGAGTCATGATGGATGTTTCCATTTAACTCTAATAGAGTTAAATGCTTAATTCATTAAACACAAATCTTGTTAAAAAAATATGGTCCCATTATATGTGAAAGTATTTGAATTTTAGAAAAACAACACGATTTAAGGAATCCTAATTAAAAACAGAGTCACAGTGGATGTTTACATTCAATTCTGATAGAGTTAAATGTTTAACTCCATAAACACGAATCTTTTTGAAAAAATATGAGCCTTTTTTATGTGAAAATATTTGAATTTTGAAAAAAACAACACGATTTAAGGAATCCTAATTAAAAATAGAGTCACGGTGGATGTTTCCATTCAACTCTAATAGACTTAAATGCTTAATTCCTTAAATACTAATCTTGTTAAAAAATGTGGGCCCTTTTTTATGTTGAAATATTTGAATTTTAAAGAAACCAATTTAAGGAATCCTAATTAAAAACAGAGTCACAGTGGATGTTTACATTCAATTCTGATAGAGTTAAATGTTTAATTCCACAAACACGAATCTTGTTGAAAAAATATGGGCCTTTTTTATGTGAAAATATTTGAATTTTAAAAAAGAACACGATTTAAGAAATCCCAATTAAAAATTGAGTCAAGTGTATGTTTCCATTCAATTGTAATTGAGTTAAATGCTTTATTCAATAAACACGAATCTTGTTGAGAAAATATGGGCCCTTTTTTATGTGAAAATATTTGAATTTTAAAAAACAACACGGTTTAAGAAATCCTAATTAAAAACTGAGTCATGGTGGATGTTTCCATTCAATTGTAATTGAGTTATATGCTTAATTCCTTAAACACTAATCTTGCTGAAAAAATGTGAGCCCTTTTTTATGTTGAAATATTTGAATTTTAAAAAAAAAACACGATTTAAGGATTCCTAATTAAAAACTGAGTCACAGTAGATGTTTCCGTTCAATTCTAATGGAATTAAATCTTTAATTCCTTAAACAATAATCTTGTTGAAAAAATTTGGGCCCTTTTTTATGTGAAAATATTTGAATTTTGAATAAAAACACGTATTAACGAATCCTAATTAAAAATTGAGTCACAGTGGATGTTTCCATTCAATTCTATGAGAGTTAAATGTTCAATTCCTTAAACAATAATCTCCTGGAAAAAATATGGACCCTTTTTTATTTTAAAATACTTGAATTTTGAAAAAAGCAACACGATTTAGGAAACCCTAATTAAAAATTGAGTCACAGTGGATGTTTCCATTCAATTCTATGCGAGTTAAATGCTTAATTCGATAAACCCGAATCTTGTTGAAAATATAAGGGCCTTTTTATGTGAAAATACTTGAATTTTGAAAAAAATGCAATTTAAGGAATCCTAATTAAAAATAGAGTAAAGTGGATGTTTCCATTCAATTCTAATAGAGCTAAATGTTTAATTCCTTAAACACTAATCTTGTTGAAAAAATTTGGGCTCTTTTTTCGGTGAAAATATTTGAATTTTGAAAAAAAACACGTATTAAGAAATCCTAATTAAAAACTGAGTCACAGTGGATGTTTCCATTCAATTCTAATGGAGTTAAATGTTTAATTCCATAAACACGAATCTTGTTGAAAAAATATGGGCCTTTTTTTATGTGAAAATATTTGAATCTTGAAAAAACTACACGATTTAAGGAATACTAATTAAAAATTGAGTCACGGTGAATGTTTCCATTCAACACTAATAGAGTTAAATGCTTAATTCCTTAAATACTAATCTTGCTAAAAAATGTGGGCTCTTTTTTATGTGAAAATATTTGAATTTTGAAAAAAAAACACGATTTAAGAAATCCTAATTAAAAATTGAGTAAAGTGGATGTTTCCATTCAATTCTAATAGAGCTAAATGTTTAATTCCTTAAACACTAATCATGTTGAAAAAATTTGGGCCCTTTCTTGTGTGAAAATATTTGAATTTTGAAAAAAAAACACGTATTAAGGAATCCTAATTAAAAACTGAGTCACTGTGGATGTTTCCAGTCAATTCTAATGGAGTTAAATGTTTAATTCCATAAACACGAATCTTGTTGAAAAAATATGGGTCTTTTTTATGTGAAAATATTTGAATTTTGAAAGAACAACATGATTTAAGGAATACTAATTAAAAATTGAGTCACGGAGAATGTTTCCATTCAACTCTAATAGAGTTAAATGCTTAATTTCTTAAATACTAATCTTGTTAAAAAATGTGGGCCCTTTTTATGTGAAAATATTTGAATTTTGAAAAAAAACAACACGATTTCAGGAATTCTAATTAAAAATTGAGTCACGGTGGATGTTTCCATTCAATTCTAACAGAGTTAAATGCTTAATTCCTTAAACACTAATCTCATTGAAAAAATATGTGCCCCTTTTTTATGTGAAAATATTTGAATTTTGGAAAAAAACACGAGTTAAGGAATCCTAATTAAAAACTGAGCCACGGTGGATGTTTACATTCAATTCTAATAGAGTTAAATGTTTAATTCCTTAATCATTAATTTTATTGAAAAAATTTGGGCCCTTTTTTAAGTGAAAATATTTCAATTTTGAAAAAAAACACGAATTAAGGAATCCTAATTAAAAACTGTGTCACAGTGGATTTTACATTCAATTCTATGAGAGTTAAATGCTTAATTCCGTAAACACTAATATGTTGAAACAATTTGGGCCCTTTTTTATGTGAAAATATTTGAATTTCACAAAAAAAAACGATTTAAGGAATCCTAATGAAAAATTGAGTCAAGTGGATGTTTCCATTCAATTTTAATAGAGTTAAATGTTTAATTCCATATACACGAAACTTGTTGAAAAAATATGGGCCTTTTTTATGTTAAAATATTTGAGTTTTAAAAAAAACACGATTTAAGGAATCCTAATTTAAAACTAAGTCAAATGGATGTTTCCATTCAATTCCAATAGAGTTAAATGTTTAATTCCATAAACACGAATCTTGTTGAAAAAATATGGGCCTTTATTATGTGAAAATATTTGAATTTTGAAAAAAACAACACGATTTAATGTATCCTAATTAAAAACTAAGTCAGTGGATGTTTCTGTTGATACCTTATTTTGATGATAACAAAATGATTTCAAGAGGTATAAAGCTTAAATTGTTAATGATTATGAGATTTCACTGAAATACTCGTGTTTTGTCAAGTTTGTATGAAAGTATTGAGGAATACTCGAGTTGTGTGTTTGAATACTCGAGTATCAATGTCTTTCATAAGTTTAAAATCAATACTTTCAAGCAACACTTGAGTTTTTGTTGAAAGTGTTGACAATACTCGAGTTCTTGATTACAATACTCGAGTATTGAAGGCTAAAAATGTTTCTGAAATCCAACACTTTAAGTGAAAACTCGAGTATTATGATGAAGTGTTGTAAACACTCGAGTGATCATTTTGAATACTCGAGTATTGGTGTTAAAATGTGCTTTGAAAGAATACTCCCATGTGAAACTCGAGTATTGATGTTGAAGTATTGGTAACACTTGAGTATTGTGTTGCAATACTCGAGTATTGGGCTTGAATTTCAAACCAATACTCGACACTTGAAGCAGAACACTCGAGTTACAAATGGAAGTATTGACAACACTCGAGTATTAAGGTTGAATACTCGAGTATTGAGCCAAAATACTTGAACTTGAAGTGAAACACTCATGTTGTTGAAGAAGTGTGGACAACACTCGAGTGCTTGTTTTTCAACACTCGAGTATTGAGCAAAAGTTTTCAAAAAAAGAGACAACACTTCAAGCACAACACTCAAGTATTAGGTGAAAGTGTTGACAACACTCGAGTGTTGATTTCTGAACACTCGAGTATCGGGCCTCTTCTTCTCAAAAACTCAACACTTCCATCTAAACACTCGAGTAATGGACAACACTCGAGTATTATGTTTTCAACACTTGAGTATTAAGAGATTTCAAATGATTTCACTTCTAGTTTTCTTCTGAACACTCGAGTATCAACTAAAAGTATTCTCAACACTCGAGTATAATGTTTCTAACACTCAAGTATTCACATCAAATTTCAAAATCTTTTCCAATACTCTCAGTTAACACTTGAGTAACTTTAAAAGTGTTTACAAAACTCGAGCATTGACTCAGAATACTCGAGTATCTCTTCACAAAATTCAAAATGCTTGACTAACACTCGAGTATTATGGACAAACACTCGAGCATATTTTCTCAACGGCTATTTTCTCTCTCTGACAGCTTTTCACCTGCTCCATATCTTTCCTTATTCATGTATAACAACGTTTGAACTTAACCTACCCTCATAAATGCTGAAATGCAGGATCATAGGAAGAGAAAAACGTTGTTCCTACAGACAGATAGCATGAATCAAGACTTCATCGTCCACGCTGCTCAGAAAGCATTAATTGCAACATTAATGGCGAAGATGAAGAGTTGGTGGATGAGAGTAACGGGAAATAAACTCTATCTAACGGCAACTTTATTCTCTCATCTATAAATACACCAAGCATTCATTGCAGAGACAACATAATTTTTTTACGAGCATTAAAAGCCTTTAGTCTGTTTCTCTGTGATATTATCCAATTCTCATTCCAAACTTCATTTATTGCTATCAACTCTTTAAGAGAGATTCTTAGAGCAAAATCTTTTGTAAATCTGTGAGTTAATTCAAGGTTGGGACCTTGAATATATTGGGTTGAGATTTGGTCTGAAAGCAAGGAGAAAAACAGAGAGAGTGAAACTCTATTTTATTACGTGAAGAAAGGGGGAGTGTAAATCTCCTAGTGTAAAAAGGCTGTTGTGCCTGACTTGTTTGGATTGGTGGATAACAAAGCTCAGAAGTGCTCTGAGGACTGGACGTAGGTCAGAAGAACCGAACCAGGATAAATTCTCTTGTTCATCTTCTTCTTTATCTCTCTGTGTTATTGCTTTAAATTTATTTATAAATTTTGAAAGTTTTTAAATCAGACCAATTCACCCCCTCTTGGTCTTATCCTGCACTAACAGTTTCCATTCAATTGTAATAGAGTTAAATGTTTAATTCCATAAACAGGAATCTTATTGAAAAAACATGGGCTTTTTTTATGTGAAAATATTTTTTAAAAAAAACACGATTTAAGGAATTCTAATTAAAAACTGAGTCACCGTGGATGTTTCCATTCAATGCTAATAGAGTTAAATGGTTAATTCCTTAAACACTAATCTTATTGAAAAAATATGGGCTCTTTTTTATGTGAAAATATTTGAATTTTGAAAAAAAACACGATTTAAGGAATCCTAATTAAAAACTGAGTCAAGTGGATGTTTCCATTCAATTGTAATTGAGTTAAATGCTTAATTCAAAAAACACGAATCTTGTTGAGAAAATATAGGCCCTTTTTTATGTGAAAAAATTTGAATTTTAAAAAACAACACAATTTAAGAAATCTTAATTAAAAACTGAGTCACGGTGGATGTTTCCATTCAATTGTAATTGAGTAAAATGCTTAATTCCTTAAACACTAATCTTGAATGTGGGCCCTTTTTTATGTTGAAATATTTGAATTTTAAAAAAACAAGATTTAAGGAATCCTAATTAAAAACTGAGTCACAGTGGATGTTTCCATTCAATTCTAATAGAGTTAAATGTTTAATTCCTTAAATACTAATCTTGTTGAAAAAATATGGGCTCTTTTTTATGTGAAAATATTTGAATTTTGAAAAAAAAACACGATTTAAGGAATCCTAATTAAAAACTGAGTCAAGTAGATGTTTCTAATCAATTCTAATAGAGTTAAATGTGTTAGCACAGGATTTGACCAAGAAGGGGGGCTGAATTGGTCTAATTAAAACTTTAATAATTCTTAAAACAAGACAGAATAAAAGTCATCAAGAGTGAAGAAAGATGATGAACACAAAGATTTATCCTGGTTCGGTCTTCTTAACCTACGTCCAGTCCTCAGGGCACCCCCGAGATTTCCAAATCCACTATCTGCAAAGAAATAGGCTTCACAAGCCTTTACAACCTGGGAATCACTCCCCCTTTCACTTTCTACTAAAACAGAGTTTAACACTCTCTGTTTCTTTCTCACTATCA
>JANTPZ010135276.1:0-10227 GCA_025593235.1 Vachellia pachyceras
TATAGTATAAGAGAAACACCGTACCATGTGATTCATACCACATGTGTTATAGAACCGCAAAAGGGAAGCAAGTGAATGGATCCCTGCTTCGTTGCTGTGTGAGTCCCAAGAAATTAATATTTCTACTTATGTCCTTTGACTTTGACATTATCATGGAGGTATACTTCAATGACTGCTACTTTAACGTACATCCTACTATCATGATAGATGCGATACAAGGTACTATGTTAGGAAAGCTGTTGACGTATATCAAAATGATATATGGGCGAAAGGAAGATTACCTGATAAATACACAACTATGCTGGTGTCTGTGATATGTCCCTTATGATATCAACTTAGAGATTTCATAAGTGTGGATACCACGCATACGAGAAAGACGATCTAAGTTTTATGTCGACTTGGGAGGGATTAGATTCATCAAAGTGAAAGTGTATTTTGGTTAAATCTAGGACATATGAGGCATAATAACCAGATTCAAGTTACATGAAGAAAGATTGTCTTGTGTTGGTCCTGTGAAAGGGATTTCTAGTACAAACATCTAAAAGATGTCATGCCCATGCGGTCACGGCAAAACACCTAGTATGAAAGGAAGAAGAGAGAAGGATGAGGCCTACGTCTCGTAATCCACCAAGTGTGAGTGGGAGATGTTAGGATATGGGCCACCCTTGATGGATTAGGCCCAAGTCTATGGGCTAGGTCAAATACATAAACCTAAACCCTAGTGAGAAGTTACAAGATAAGTGTGTGGCTCCCCAAAGGCGGCAGAAATAACGCACAGAGAAAATAAGTTTTCTCCCTTCCCTTTTTTCTCTTTCAGAGAATCATCTCATCTCCTCTCCTCTTGCCTTCGGTGTATTTGCTGTGTATCATATTCGGATCCACTCTTGTGATCCGTCTTCCGCATGGGTATCTGCAGATTCGTAATTCGGCATCTCCAAGAACGCCCGAAATCCTTCAGTAAATGTAGAAGAGGTTCAAGGCATTAGTGTCATTTTAAGTGTTGATTCTTGTTCAATGTGAGATAGGAATATTGTCCTCATTGGGCAAAGAATGCATAATTCCAATCCCACGAAGTGAGAAATATGATCACTGAACATATATATATATATCATCTTATAGGATCAAATTCAGATTCTGGATACAACTCTAAATGGCAATAACTATAATTAATACTCAATCCGGTCCTAAATATAAGCCCAAATGGGTGAAGGGAGTATTTAACACACCTTACGATTCTTAGCTCTATCACCCGCCGCGCTGACCCCTTTTCCAAAAATATCTACTGCTATGCTATTTTCTCTGTAAATGAATGGCTAATCGGAGTTTAAACATTTGGGAACGAGTTAACTTGTTGGAATCCATGTGAGCAAACTCAGTTATCAATTTGACAACAGACTCTAAGCATGAAAGTAAATGTGGGCATAAAAGCCATCATCAAACTAAGTTTCCTCATGCCCTATTTGTAAAATTAGCAGTTGTGGAATTGAAGTTAAGTGCTACCAATAACTATTTCACTAACATATAATGATAAGACTCTGCAATTGTAATTTAGTTATGTTAATTTGTAAACATTTCCGTACAAGATAAATAACGGGATATAACAATATATAGTGGAGTTCCCCTTCTAAAGCGTGAAATTTGTTTGATTGCTTCACTGAGTGATAATATAAGAGCAGTTGTGGCTGAACGAAGTTAAAATCAGCTGAATCCTTACAGTGCCTCACGTAATCATCAATTTATAAAAAGGTGCCTACTTCATGTGGAAATGCAGTACTCAAATTTTAACCCATTTTGTTAGTGTCAACATGCTTCTCTTTTCCAAATGCCAATAATGATAATAAAGCTTATTAAACTGTACTACTAAAGGTACCTTTCCTATCTGGGAAGCCACATTATAACCACCACTAGTCATAAAATCCACTGTAGCATCCGCCCACCAAGGCAATAAACAATGCAAGCGACCCACCTACAACATATTTTACGAACACCGAAATCAAACTCCGTTTTTGAAACTTTTGAAGTACCCAAGTATATGAAAAATGATCGGTACGAAGGTACCACGGTCTAGGAGAACGCTCATTACACCACACACTCAGCTATTCTATGCACAATATTTTAGGTTTCTGAGCATGAAATGCGAGGATATACATGAGTTCATGTGATAAATGGCCCAGCTATGAAACTCAAACGATTCAAAGATTCAAACGGTGCATTATCTGACATAAGTGGTAAATAAAAAATTGTGTAACTCACATTTGCCCGCTCGAGGCCAGTATTAAATGATATGTCAGAAAATGTCAAATAGTTTGCATATAAGCGTAGCGGAATGCTCTTCAACAAATATACCTGATTCAAAAGAGTGCCACCAGTCAGTGCATGTGTGTTTGAGAATCCGTTTAAAGAAAGCAGTTATAGATTTTGAGATAATTTTATATATTTTAAGATGATTTTACGGATTTCAAAATTATTTTACTGATTTTGAGATTTTTTTTATGGATTTCGAGATATTTTTGTCTTAGCTTACGTGCACGTTGGAAAAATTGTTTCCCAAACATGCAAAGTATAACAATAAGTAGTTTAAGATTCTTATAAATTCTACCCTTAATAATAGGAAGGAAAAATGGATACTGTAATATGAAACTAATTTTTTTCCAAAAAAGATAGAAAATATTTTAAAAATTATACAAAGAAGAAAAAATAAAAGTTTAGGCAGCAAAACTTTCTGAACTAAGTTTCCAGATGATTGCTGGGGCTAAGCAGTGGGCTTTAGTGTTTTAGTTAATTTAGTATTTAACAGAAAAATACCCCAGCATAAGCTGCAGCTCTAGGTAACGTTGCTAGGTTTCCTGTTCCCTCTGCATACACACTAGCATCAATCAAAACAAGCTTTTCCACCTGAAAAGATGAACTACAACCAAGTGCTCAGTGCATGCCATTGGCACTAAATGGAGCAATTTTTCGTTCTAAGCAAGTTTTCCCAAATTAGGAATATGGAGTATATTCAGAAGTCTAATTAGTGGATGACACATACAGCTTCTGGATAAATGACTGCAAAGTCAATGGCAACAGCGGAGCCAAGACTTGGTCCAACTAATATCATAGGCCTCCTAATGTATGAGCTCCAAAACTGTTGACATATCAACTTCAACACAATGAGTAACGACTGGAAGGAAATCAAAAGAGAAAAACAAAATTTATGTACCCTACACAACGAAGAATGAATGAGCTAAAAGCAAGGTTTGTGATGGTTGAACAATAATATATCCTGAAACTTTGGAAAATCTTCCTGTTTATACATCATATTGTTTTCGTATGATACATTTGCTCTTAATAGTTCTATATAGCCACCGTTTCGTCCAAATAAAGAAATGTGGATGAACAAGCCCAAGCTTATAATGTTACTGATTTATCATTTTCACATAATTTTTTTACAATTTCATTTCACATGATCTGATAACAATCGTAATCAGTTTGAAAAACTGAAGTTCCAAAATTATACAATACTTCATATTGACAATGCTGTTACAACTAGAAACTAAGCTGTACTGTGCCTTTATAGAATGCACAACATTTAATGAATATATATTAAGCCACGTATTGGTACCTGATAGAAGTGATTGCGCTTTGATACCACATCACATGGTGGAAGTTTTTCTGATAGATAAAGAATGAAAAAATGAAAAAGAAAATCACAACTAGAATCTTGAAAAGATAGATGGATAAAAAAGGTAAAGCAACACAGCAAACCTAAATCAGAGAAACCCCAACCAAGAATGTCGACAGCCCAAGCCTCAAAACCAGCTTCCTCAAGCAATGGATAAGCATATCTCCATTCCAAACAGGAGCTGAATATTAAAAAAAAAAAAAAGTGAAATCCAAAAGCAAGCCAAGCGCAAAGTATATGTATTAGTTCTGTCTCTAGTTTAAGGACCTGTCGAAACTATGTAGAAGAACTACTGGGTTTTCCTTGTTCTGCTGCTTCAGTGGCTTCACACAACTACTCATTAAGAGATTTTCTGAGAACTTTACCTGCTTTGACCATATGGACTAGATCAGAAGTTTATAAGCAGACAAGGATGATTGCCATATTAC
This sequence comes from Vachellia pachyceras, assembly GCA_025593235.1. Taxonomy (NCBI): domain Eukaryota; kingdom Viridiplantae; phylum Streptophyta; class Magnoliopsida; order Fabales; family Fabaceae; genus Vachellia; species Vachellia pachyceras. Next base: position 4,093 of record JANTPZ010135276.1, read on the forward strand.
ACTAGGAAATGGGTTAGGGGTTATGCTTCAAGTCCAAAATGCTGTTTGCAGAGACACCAAAATAACTATTTGCACGTCACTATAATGCGTAGTCCTTCTAACTGGGGTTAGAATTTTTCTAAGTCCAGACAGGAAGCTATTACTCGACACCAAATTAAACAACATTAGGCTTGACAGTATCTATCATAATAATATTTGAAAATCTAACTCGTTTGAAAGCAGCCCCAATGATAGATGCCAAAAAAAGAGGGAAAACACTTCGTAAAATAGCACCCAACTTAAAACGTTGATGAAGCAGGACAAAGCACACACCTAATGTACGAATTCATAAACTCTTCTAACACACGAAATGTCCACAGAAAAGGTGAAATACAAAGGGAAATTTAGAAATTACAGGAACAGGTAGCCTCCGAATCCTCTTGGCGAGGCTTCGAGCATATGGGTCTTTGATTTTCTCCACCTCCTTCGGAAGAAACGGAGGGAACCCATCGGCCACAACCCGTAAGCGCCTTAGCATTCCGCAACCGGAAGGCATTGCTGATGCAGACACAGACACGGAACCGAGGGCGAAAACTTGCATGTGTGTGACTGACTGACTGACTAGTGACTGTGAAGCGCAAGTGAGCTATGCATAGGCGAGAGAAGTGGAGCTTTCAAGTCCTAGTTATAGGGAGCGAAAATGAAATGCGAACGAAATAAAACATGCCATTCTCGAAATAAAACATGCCGCACGCCATTCCCGATATTTGTATCTGTTTCGAAGGAGAAAGTACCTTGTATGGTGCATGCCGATTGGGGCTCCACCACAGGCGGGATCTGTCCTTTGCGCTCGACCCAAGCGCCAGCGTGTAGCGGTACTTTTGAGTTCCACTTGCCTCATCAATGCCTGTAATTATTTAGAAAAATCACGTGATGTTGGCAGCAAACCAGAAAACGGAAAGTTCCAGGAAATTCAATTACTAGAAAGCAACGTTAAAAATTCAGAAAGAGTATCGAACCAATCAAAGCAGTCACTCAAGAGTTAATGGATTAGATTTAAGTTAAATTAGATATATTAAAATAATAACATTTAACAATGTATCTATAGTTGATTAAAAAACCCACTTGCATATTCCCCCATATTTTACAAAGTGACAAGGAGCTTATTTGGAACCTCAATACAAAATGTAAGTTTTAGTCTAAAATTTAGATTTTGTCTAAGTATAAAGTTTTTTTTGAAAAACTATTTTGGATATAAAACTTCGGTTTGATACATAGGTTTTGAAAAAACTATTTTCTTGTTGAATCACATCCACTCTTCTAATAAATTTTCTCTTTAATACTTTTTCTTTCTTTCTCTTTTCTCTTTCATACGTATTTTTTACTTCGAACTCCGTAAAAGACAATAACTTTCTTAACACAATTTTTTAAAACCTAGATTTTGGCTCGGAATCCGTAAAAGTTATTCTCAAATGAACTTTCAAATGAGCCCTGAGAAGAAATTGCATTTAGAAATGGGAGAGAGAGAGTAAGGGACATATTTTTTTTTTTTAAAAAAGTTAGGGATATTATGAACAGACTGGGAATAATGCGATATATTTAATAGATTTAGTGGAGCAGGAGAGCAAGCGTCTAATTACTCTAGAAACAGAGTTAGATTTCAGTTTAACGTTTAATGATGAATGTTGTGAAGTTGTCAAGATGTGATGTTCCATTGCGGTTAAGGCAGGTTGTTGTATGATTACGACTTATCGTAACGAGTGGAATGTTCTTCCACCAACAACTAACTTTGACAAGTGAGAATGCCTACATTAATATAACTTAATATCAGATCATAATATAACTATGCAAACCCCTTATCCTGTCAATGTAGGCACTCTTAATATAACCTAAGGTGAAAATGACAAGTGATTTTACATATAATAACAAGTAATTGCACATCATAATATAACTTAATATCATATCATATTCAAATTACACCACTTATCAATGCAAACCCCTTATCCTGTCAATGTAGGCACTCTTACTTTTCATTAGCTATGCACAATGATATGGAGAAAATACATATTTTCATTCCATTGAAGTTGCGTTACAATTTGTTTAATCACAACATACAAAACTAGTATAATCACAAACAACCCAAAATTAAAATTAAGTGAATCTTCATTTTTCTTTTCAAACCTTGTATTATCTTCTCTTGCCCTTCAAAAGCCTCTTGTCAGTCTTCTGTAACATTTAGCTTCCCTCCTGTATCCTTCTCTTGCCCTTTCAGAAAGGATGATTGGAATTTGAATGAGTACAAAATATAGACAGAAAGACTTCGTTTCGAGGGTCAAGTTCAGAAGAGTGGACCACACGACCACCACATCAATTATTAAGGATTTTGGAAACTCAATTGGAAGGGTCGAAATATATAGACCTAGGATGATATTTTATATTTGCTGTTTAGTTTCTCTATAATCTATTTTCGTAGTTGAGAATTGTAGTGGTTTGCACTTGTTATGTTTCTAATAGTATTAGGCAAAAAAAAGTGCGCGTACATATATGGATAATCATTTTTCACTCTTAAGTTTAGAGGCATGTTTTCCCAACTTTCATGCATCTATACAGAATATAAATTCAAAGAGTCAAGAAGTGTAAAGCACACGAGTAGCATAATTTTATTGTAACAGCCGCCATCAACATAATTGCAAAAAAAAGGAGCTCTAACTTAATTAATTTTTTTCTGGGAAATAGAAAAACCCACTTGAGCTTAAACCCCCTATCACATAAAAGATCATAAACTAAGACAGTCTTCCCAATTTTACAAAACAAATTTTCATAAAAAGACCATAAACTAAAAGAAGATAAAATGTGAGCCAAATCCAATTCTTCATATTATCACGACCTCTTTCACAAAAGCTAACTCAATTTCATATATGAACAGTACAATAATTTCTAATTTCAATCTAGCAATTGAAGATGGATGGAGCATTTCTTCCCTAATTTTCTCACCATCCAAAAAGATGGAAGAAGTTGGAAATAGTATAAACAAGAGGATCAAGAACCAGAGAGGGGACTTGGAGTTTCAAGACCCATTTTCTGGAATAGAAGCATGTTAAAAATGGTGCCATAAGGGCTAATCATTGCACCTTAGACGTTAGTTGTTTTAATGTATTTTTCTCCATTTGATTATCATTGATTTTGCATGTTTATTATGATAATTGCATTTATGGACAAATTATGAATATTGTCTTAAATGTCCTTGGTCAGTTATCTATGTAGGAGCATAGATAAAGTAAGACCAATAAGACTTTGATAAGGTATAGAGATATGGGTCAAAGTCATAGACACTTGTAAGAGTACAAGGTGCTGAACAGACCCGTCATGAGAAAGATACATGGATTAAGTCATTAGCTTATCTCATATGTAATCACATCACCACTCCCTTTGACCTGAGATCATCATAGATTCCTACATGAGACTCGCTAAGTTTTGACTTAGTCAAAAGTCACCTTTGACCGTATGATTATAAAGGCTATGATCGAGTTTAGGGATATTTCATATGGAGGAATATGAGTGATCAAGACGGGTTTTGTCTTTCAAATTAGTTGAGAGATATTAGTGGGCCCCTCGATGAATGAGTCTGAGAAATATATGGCCATAATGTAATGAAAAGGAGTTTTCATTTCCAAGATCAGACTATTACTTAGGAATCGAGAAAGTAATTGTTAGGAATATGAGGATGACGTCATCCATGCCTCATCTTTGATCGAGATATCGTGTGACAAAATAGATGTTATGTGGTTGCATGAAAGGTTGCGTCGTGTTAACGATATCCATATGATTTGGGTAGTCATAATGTCTTACTAGAAGCCACTTACGACTTGTAGGCTAATGCTCAATTTAGCCCTCTGCCAACTTCATGTGTGCCTACAGGGTCGCATGCAAGAACAAACCTAACACATGCTTTTATTATAGGGTTTTTCGAATTATATATATTATATATATAAATTCAAACTTACATTAACATTATATAGATAATGTTAATGTATGTTATTTTTAATATTTAATTTATTTGATAAATTAAATAACTAACGTTGATATTCATATTTGATTTATAAAAATAAATTAAATTCTTTAGCTCAATATTTGGATTAATTATATGTATATGATTTGATGAAATCATATTAATCCAAACTAGAATTGCAAATTCAAATTTCAAGATTAATCTTCATATCTTTATCAAATTCGGATTTTCTAAATTAATAAAAGATTAATCTTGAATATCTTTATATCTTTATCAAATTCGAGTTTTCAAGATTAATATGAGATTATGACACTCTCCATGAGTTCTATAAATCTGAGGACTCATGAGCAAGAGAGATATACAATTTGAATTTGATAGTGAGCCATAGAAACTCTAAAGAGAGTGAGACATCAAAAGCGCTAGCACGCTGCCATTGTTGGGAACTATTCGAGTGGATACTGGTAGAGTGAGACGATCAGAAGCATTGGCTCCTTGAGATCGTGTTCAAGAACAGAGAAGAGTTCGAGAAGGCCACGGCGTTGAGAACTGAAAGATATCCAAACGGAAAGGAAGAAGTTAATTCAAGAACTGCAAAGATATTACACTATCTCTTCTGTCTAAACTCCTTTGATAGATCCATACGTGGGATTAGAAAATTTTAAAATTTATTTCTTCCATGCGTGTGTACATTCTAATCCCAACAACATCCATGGGTTCAAGAATTTTCCAACTTCATAGAGTCCTCCATTTGCATCTTGAAGAAGTGGGGTTGCCGACAATCACATTCCAACATGAGTATTAATAACTACAACGATGATGAGGAGCAGAGTGATGCCAACTAACAGAATGAGTGAGAGTTGCAGAGTTGATAGATTTCCGATTCTAATTGTAGGCTTGAGTTTTGTTTCAAAAGATAAAAGGGTAAAATGGCAACTATACATTTAGAATGTCTTACATCGAGATCCTTGGTAGTTGGGACTTTTCATTAGTGAAAAATTTGTTGAGACTTTTCAATATCTCAAGTTTTAAACTCCGTGTTTTCATCTATTAAATTTTAAACCATGGTTTTAATTCTTTATGGGATAAAATGATTTAGGTTTTTATTACATGATAATGATCAATATTTTAAACGGAATGAAACTTGAGAGACTATAATCTATAATTTGAAACTTAAATGATCCAAAATAAAATTAAGCGAAACTCAATGGATCAAAAATTATGTTAACCCTTATAAAGATATACAAAGATCACCCAAGTGCGATTTCTCCAAAAACTTATTTCCTCTAAAATTCTGAAGCACTATTCTAAACTTAACTTTTTTGTGAAATGACCTCTACTTTATATGAAATCAATTGTTATTGCCTTGTTGTTATTTGATCAGTTAATGTTATTACGTATTAAACTGTTGTTGTTATTGATATCTAGGAAGAATTTTTTTGTGAAATTAATTGACATTGTCTCAATTATGGTTATCTTTTGATAATTTTAGGTTGTTACTCCTAGGGTTGGGAATGCAAGCTGGAAAACTCCAACCCGTAGCCCGCCAACTTTTTTTTATTTTTATAGAAATAAATTTATTTTTCTTTTTTATTCAGTTTTTTCTATAAGATTACATATTTATATTATCATCTTTCCAATATTATCAATAAGTATTCAATAATTTCATAAAATTATAATTTAATATTACTTTTTTTGTAAAAAATATTGGGATAATAAGACAAAAAAATTATAAAATATATTTTAAAAAATAAAAATAAAAAGCGAGTTAGGCGAGCAGAGCCTGTCATATCCCATTAAATGGGATGTTAAAAAATGGAAAAAGAGAAGCAAGCGTGAGAGAGACAAGAAAGGAAAGAAAGAAGAAGACAAAGAAGAAAGAAGAAAAAAAAAGAGATAAGGAGACAAGAAGAGTAAATGAGGAAGAAGAAAAAGAAAGTGTGGCAGGAAGTGAAGAAAGTAAAATGAAAGGAAGCACGCGTGAGTGAAGGCAAGGATAGCAGGAGAGGTATTATAAATACCTTCACTTTCACATTCCTCTCGCCTTATGCATTCGCAGAAGGGAGGAGGAGGTACGTTCTGAGTTCGTCGTGTGGAGATAATTTAGGTAACTAGAATCACTTCTTTTCAATAGATTGCTTTTATAAGAG
>JANTPZ010135282.1:0-10172 GCA_025593235.1 Vachellia pachyceras
AAGAGGAGAAATGGTTTATTAAAAATCCCTTCATAAAAGATTAAGGGCTAGGATGAAAACTTAGTTACTAAGTTTAATTTCAAGGGTTGAGATTGAGCCACCTTTCCCACATGTGCTAGCTTCTCATTGGCCCTTCAAAAGTGAGTAATAATGGCTGTAACTAAGGGTGAAAAATCCGGTTTGGCTAACCAAACTGGATCCCATTCGGTTACTTTTACCGATTACACTTTTTACCGGTAAACATAACTTTATTCCGGTAAATCTTTTTCTACTTTTCTGGAGATATTTTCTTTCTCATTTAATCTCCATATTTTCCTCTTGAACACAAAAAATTTATTATCCCCAAAATACCCCTTGACTTCCTCAAATTTTGCAGAATTAATTTATCATGTCCAAAATCCATGAAAATGTACAATCGGAGAGAAAAATTCTTTTAGGGCCTTGAAAAATACTACATTTTTCACTGATTCTCTAGCCCTTTTTGTTTTTCCAAAATGCCCTCTAGATTGTCCAAAATTAATTTTTGAAATAATTATATTTCGGGGATTTTCGGGTCTTATTCCCGATTTTTGGGAAAATCGCCTTTATCGTATATTGGGCAATAATTTTATTAAATACTATAAAATTCACTAAATTTTTCTATGCCTTGAACTCAACTGATTGAGGTCTCTTGATACCTCAAATAATTATTTTTGGCCATTAAATCTTCAAAATTCTATAAATAAAAATCTAGGCCGATTTTCAACAATCCGTTGAATCTCTGTTAATCAGTGAGTTCTGCTCTATCTTTTGGGCCTTTGTGAATTTTTCTGATATTTTGGTCAACGGTTGACTTTTTAACTTTGACTTTGACTTTGTCAAATGACCAAAATGCCCTTACACTGTTTAACTTTTCATAATTCCCATTTTGCCCTTGACTTTGTCGCCCTTGTCTTTTGTGTAATGACCTTTATATACTTCCCAGTAGGTCACCCATCCTGAGATTGCTCCAGGGCGAGCACACTTAACTATGAAGTTCTCATAAAATTTCTTCCGCTGAGCCAGGTCTGACTTTGGGTTATCTAGCCCATCAACATCAACTTTTTCTACTCTTTCTATCTGGGAGCTTTAACTTGACTTCTGACTACTAGTTTGACTCTTTTTATCCAATGACCATATTGCCATTGGTCTTTATACTTAATGGCATTTATGTCCCTGACTTACATTCTTAGTAATTTCAAAGCCTTAGGGCTAAATTGTCCAGGGTCTCTTTGGTTCATTGACATCTTCTCTTTCTATACTCTCATTTCTGGCTTATCTTATCTCATATCTATCAGTTTGGCCTCTATTTTAATTTACAGAAAGTGGTGGATATTACAGGAGGGGTGAAGAAGCAAGTTGCCAATGATTTCAACGAGTTGGAGGAGCTGGACCCTCTAGCTCCAATATCCAGAATAATCAACAAGCCTTGAGTATGCCACAAAAGGAAGATACGAATCAACTTCTTCAGAATATGCTAATTTTGCTCAAGGAAAAGAAGGCTTCTACAGCTAACCAGTTTAATTCATTAGCTTCATTGATTCAAAAGGATTCCTCGAAGAATGACGCGAGATATGCTTCTTTAGAGAAGAGGATGGAGCAATGGGAGACAAAAGCGGAAAATCTGAACTCCTTTGTCACTCAACTTTCAAACAACATGAGTGAACAACAAGCAAGGAAATACCGTCATCAATCCTAAGGGCTTGAATGCAATCAATTTGAGAAGTGGGAAGCAAGTGAAGTTTGAGGATAAAGAAGAAAAGGAGAAAGAAGAAGAGGCTAGTGAATGCGAAGAAATGCCACACCCCATGACCATTGCAAAGAGAAGTGAGAGTGCTAAAAAAGAAGAGTTGTTGCTGCAACGAGAATTTTCCTCACATGAAGAAAAAGAAGAAGAAAGAATGGCTTCGGAACAAGGGACGAAGAGCTCAAATCAGAAAGGAAGCAAGCATGGTTTCGCCTCATTGAAAGGTAAAGAGGTAAACATTGACTAACTCCCTTTTCCAAATTCATATCTTAATGGTACAAAAACTTGCTGAAAAGAAAAGTGAAAAGGAGATTTATGACTTGTTTAGCAAAGTAGAGGTCAATATATCATTGCTTGAGTTAGTGAAAAAAGTCCCTACATATGCTAAATATCTTAAGGACCTTTGTACCAATAAAAGAAAATTTAGGACAAATGAAAAGGTCCAAATAAGTTCCAATGTTTCAGCCTTGTTTAAACCTCAAATCCCCATGAAATGTCAAGACCCTGGATCTTTTACTATCCCTTGCACTATAGGTAAAATAACTATAGGGGGAGCATTACTAGATCTAGGGGCAGCAATTAACGTAATGCCAAAATCTGTCTATCAAGCTTTAGGGGTAAAAAATTTGAAGCCCACATCGGTAGCACTCCTACTAGCAGATAGAACGATTAGGTATCCGGATGGGATAGTTGAGGACATTTTGGTAAAAGTGAAAGACTTAGTTGTCCCTGCTAACTTTTATGTGCTTGACATGTCTAAAGAATCCAAGAGTGAGTCCACCTTGATAATGGGCAGACCCTTCTTAAGGACTGCTAATACTATCATTAGCATGAAAGAGGGTAGCATATCAATGGAAGTAAGAGAGAGTAAGATCAATTTTAACATGTATGAGGCCATGAGACATCTGTATGAGGATTATTCTTTACTGAGTGTAAATGCCATAGATGTTGTTATTGAGATGCATGTGCTGAATTAGAAATGGAAAATGAACTTACATGTTCACATCACTTATCATAAGCATCACTTGCTGAAAAAGATTTAGAAATTCCCTTTGAACCCCCTGACCCACCATTTTGTTCATGTTAAACGATTGAAACATGCACTCATATCATGTCAATTGATAGCATGCTTTCCATGCCATCCACACATTCTATGAAGCTGACCGACAAGTGCATGAATATTTTATCCTGTATCAACAGTGATGACGCCTCCGGGAGAGGTATTTCAATTGATTTTGCAGGATCAATGGACAAAATTTCAGCTGAGCCAGTTGTACCTGTGCATACTATGTTTGGAACTCTAAAAGATGAGCATGGGGACACCGATGAGACTCGAAAGCCGCCATGATTCTCAGGTTGTTCCTTTCCCTCATGTAATCATTTACTGTTATGTTGTGATGACTATTTTGAAAAATGTGAATGATTTAAGTGTAGGGGAGGAACATTTCCAGTAGTGTTAGCTTAACTGTTTTTATTAGTTAGGATTGTTTTGAATTAAATAAACTCCTTGAATTGTAATTGACTTATCTTCATGAAGATTATGCTTGAAAATGGGTCTTGTTTGTATGCTTTGGGATGTGCATAATGATTGGTTGATGTTCTAGGTTTGAATGCTGACTATTGTTTTGTGTCTTGTGTTTCCATCCCTGTGTTTTTCTTCTTTGTGGTGCTTTACCGTGGCTAAATTTCATTTTCGCCACGGCCAAACTTGTTGTTTGTGAGTCTGTGCTCTCGGGAAGTGTTCGCTGCGACGAACTTAATTTTTCGTCACGGCTAAACACAGAGGCTTTTCGTCTTCCATGAGTGTTCGTCGCGACCAAACTATGGTTGCACCGCGGCGAAAATCGTGCCTCTTCGTCTCCCGCCAGTTTTGTTTTTAAGTTCGTTTTTAGTTTTCGTTCTCCATTTCGCCGTCGTTTGCTCTGTCTCTCGTTTCCGCTCTTTTCCGTTCCCCACCATGACTCGCACGCTACTCCGCACCACTACCTTCGAGTAGACTAGAGTAAGCAATCTCACCCTTTTTCTCCAGTTTCATTTTCTTTTTCTTTCTGTTTTCGTTCGTTGTTTTTCATCGCTGTCGCTGTTCAAGCTCTGCGATTTTCACCCTGACGAAAAAGAGGATTCACCGAGACAAAAATTATAATTCGCCACGATTAACCCTACTTTTCGCCGTGGCCAACTTGAGCTGCAGCTGGTTTTCACCTGTGTTAACTTATGTTTTTATTGTTTTTCTGTTTGATTTATTGTATCAAGTCAGTTACCATGCCTAGGACTAAACTGCCTAATGTAGTAGACCCACATGTTCCTGATCCTGAACCATCTCAGTCCTTCGAGGACATTTTAGAGCTTACTCAGAAGCGTCCTTTAGTTAAGGAACACTCATTCCCTTTAACTCCTGCCGACCACCCTTTCGTTCGTAGGTTGAATGAGTTTGGCCTTACTGGCCTTATCCGCGAGCGTACCTAGGGTAAACTCACGTTCGTTCATCACTTTTATTCCATATGTCGCCATGAGTCCGCACTTTTCATTAACTGCTGTGGAACCACACTTCAGCACGCTATTAGTTGCCACACCATCCGTGGCCACTTCTCCATGCCTCTTGTTGAATGTGATCATTACGTTTAGCTTATGAGCCAGTTCTCTGAGGATGCTATTGTCGAGACTCTGTGTTTACCTGGGATGGGTTGGCATGTCCCTCGTAGGTATGAAATGTATATCCACCGTTCTGAGTGTCGTCTAGAGACGAAACCTTATATCCATCTCGTCTGCAGTAACATCCTACCTACCAGCCATCTCGTGAACCTTACGAAGAAGCAGGCCATCTGCATTTACATGTTGATGCAAGGGATCAGCTTTGACATGGCCACTCTCATTTATTCTAGACTTCGTGAGGCCGTCCTCACATCCAAAACCACGAAGGCTATCATTCTCCCGCATCTCATTTCTGACATATTCACTGAGTTGGAGATCCCAGAGTACCCTGAGGATCATCCGTTTACCCCTACCCCTGTTTTTATTTATGAGAGGATCTGTGGAGCTCCCGTACCTCAGCCTGAGACTTATATTGATATAAACGACCTGCTAGCTGAGGATCAGGAGGCTCCAGCACCCCAGGCACCAGCCGTTCATCGAGTATCACCAGCCCTCGTTACACTTGAGAGTCTGGCTGCTGATTTTCAGCAGTTCAGAGTTTTGATGCTTCAGCAGTTTGAGCGGGAGCAAAGATATCGCAGGAGGATGGATGCACTGCTTGCACAGAGCCTGCACTTTCAGCTGCCTCTGGAGGAGGACGATATTAGTCGTGCAGAACCTTCGGGAGCCGGATCGTCTGGAGAGGGCAGAGCAGCGGAGGGGACTAGGGAGGAGGAGGCTGCTGCAGATGTAGATTCTGAGGGCGACTCAGCTATGCAGGGACATGATATGTTTTCTTTGTTTTGTTGAACTTCTGAACAGTTGTACTGGATGTCTTATGGATTTTGTTTTTGCAGCTGTGTATATATTTAGATGTTTTCCTTTGCTATTTTTATTGAATTCCATTGCATGCATACATGAATTTTGTGTATTGCTTGTGCGATCCGTGCTTAATCTGCTTGTTAATTTTTCCCTTTCAATCATTGAGGACAATGTTTGATTTAAGTGTGGGGGGATAATTACGATTTAAAGTTTTCCCAACATTACCTTGATTTTTTTAAAATGCAAATGGAATTTTTGAAGGTTAAATGTTAGGCTATTTTTACTGAAAACTTTGGAAATTTTCTAGTTTCTTAAAAATTTTTCAAAAATTTTTTATTTTCCAGAGGTTTTGAATTGCATTTTTGCTCTCGGACCACTTTCGCCGCGACCAATTTTGTTTTTCACCGCGGCGAAAGTAGTCAAATAAGGCAATTCACCTCTCGAGTGTGTTTCGCCGTGACCATCTTGTGGTTGCGCCGCGACGAAAAGACTTGCACACAGAACCCAACCTCTAGGGTGTGGTTTGCCGCAACCAATTTCTGGTTTCGCCGCGACGAAACCTCAGTGCAAATAAAAAAATATATAATACTAATATATAGTTAGGTTTGAATTTTCAAATAAAGATTACTCTTATCTTATTGCCTTTAATACTCCTGAGCAAACTTATGAAATCATGATTTTCATAGATAATGCATTGGAAGGTTAATACATGATCTTCAAGGATAAAAGCTTTTGGTTAATTGCATTTTTTTAGTATTAGCAAATGATAAGCGTAGATGTAGTTTTGAATTGACTCTTTGCATTTTTTATTCTTGAGACTGTTTAATTGAGACATTAGCCTTGTCGTGAGGATAATTGGGCCTAACTCCATTTGATTTGTGTGGTCTGTCTTGATTTTTAATCTTTCTAGAACTTATCTTGATTCTTAATCAAAGCTTTATGATCCAATATCTTGTGAAGATGATTGAGGCCTTCATTTCAAAACCTTTCATATTGCCCAAACACAAGCCTTCATAACTTGATCATTGTCACCCTTTTGAGCCATTCAATCTTGAAAACCAGCATTTGGAAAACTGTATATATATATATATATGCAAGCATAATCTGATCAAGTTGTGTTTTATATTGTTCTACTTAAAAAACAAATAAAGAAGAGAAGAATGGAAAAATAAAGAGAAAAGCAATATATTGTCTAAACATGAATTTCTCTAAAGTCTTGCAAAAAGGTACCGATATCATTGGATTCCTTTGGTGCTATGTATTCAAGTAATTCTTTTCATCATTCCACTCCATTAGTTGAAAACCCCCATCATCCATCTTAAACCCCAAAGTCCTCTTGATTCACACTATATTGATCTTGTGGTAGAGAGGTAGAATAATTACAAGCCTATGGTAGAGATTTGATTAAGCAGACCATGAGTGAAATTGTCCTTACTTAGTGAGATGAGAGAGAAACACTTCTATCTTTTGAGAGGAAGTCTCCTTTACTCAGCCTCTTGAATTGAACTCTCTTAGGGATTGATTTAAAATTGTCTCTGCCATTATCCTTGTTAATACCTTGTCAAATGCTTTCACTAAATTCTGTAGTCCTGGACTCATGAGAATACATTCTTGATGTATTGATCATTTAAAGTTTTGAAAAGCTTTGTCCAGGAGTACAAAGGTTTAAGTGTGGGGGAATTTGATTGAGCATTATTTATACCTCTTTTGCACTTGACTTTTCAGAGTTTTTAGTTCAATTTTAGCCCATTCATTACCCTTCTTTTGCTTAATTTGAGAATTAGAGTTGTTGATTTGGATTAGTGTAATTTTGGGTGCATTTGCCATAATTATGATATAACTGTGCTTAAATTCCATCATGAGCAAATGATACTACAAATATTTGCTATTTTATTTCAGAAACTCTAATTAAGAACTTGGGGAAACATCTCGGGAGAGGTTCGCCGCGGCGAAACCTCAAGTTCGCTGCAACGAATATCGTGCATCAGCACCAGAATTTGCTCCAAATAGAAAATAAACCCAACCCGGTTCCTTGGATCCGACCCTGGACAGTTAAGAAGACCCAATTAAGGTAAGATTAAAAGGAGGCAAGTAGAGGGGAGGCAGAAAAACACACACACATTTTCTCTCATCTTCTCTACTATCCGAAACCCTACTTCACTCTATCTCATCACCATCAATCCACCATGTGCCTTCTACCATCTATTCAGAGCTTACTTTCGCATAGAATGAGTGGCTGAGCATCTCCTTACCTCTTGAGGATGAAGACGGTCTGAGTTCGGAGTGCCGAAAGGGGAGTATTTGTTTTCAATCTGTACCTATGTTATTGATTACTTGGATTCTGAGTTAGACTTTGTAATTAGTACTTAGATACTTGGTCTCGATCGAGCCAAAATTGAATTATTTATGTATTGAAGTTGTTTTGTGTTTGACATAGTAGAATGAAGTCTCATCTCTACTTATTCAGTGAAATCTTCATTGTTCTCTTTAATCTTCCTAGTTGTGCTTGATTTTAGAGGCATTGATGTGTTGAGTTGAATTTTGCACCTTTTGACTTCCGTACGCACACTAAGTGTTTAAAAGGATTTCATGGAATGGAGTTCATTACATGGAATTTCTGACCTAGCAAGTTGTTAGGGTTTTTATTACGAAACTTAGTACGAAAACCGATACTTTCCCTAATCTTTTGCGAACTATGATGGCCTACTCATTTTCAAGAGGAATTCCACTATGCAACACCTTTTTACTCCAATCCTGTTTTGCTGCTTCGCTTAATTAGAAAATACCAAAAACAAGTCTTACTTTGAATTTAGTCATTTTGTGCATAGCAATTTTGAACCAAAAACTGTTTCCATTCGCATCGCAAACGTAATAACAAGCTATTAACTATTGGTACGCATTAGCTCCGGAGAGAACAACCCTAGGGTTGCATCCTGTGCAATCCTTGGAAATCACAATTATTATTTTTTGATCCATTTCCAAGGCTAGATAACAACAAAATTTTATAATCTGCGGATTAGTCGGATCAAGAACCAAACTCGAGTTTTGAACCTGAAAACCAAAATTTCATAATTTTCAAAGATATTCATGAATATTTCCAAATCCTGCCATATGAACTTTTAAACGTGATTTTGTTATCATCAAAACAAGGCATCAACAATTCACAATGCAAAACTAAACCTTATAAAACCCAGATCAAAAGTTACAGGAACACAGGGGAAGAACCAAAACCCACTTTGATTTAGAATGTTTCAAGCAACGTCTTCTGATGGATGATCAACGAAATGGAAAGGAGAATCTTGGTGGTAGTGGAGAGGAAGTCTCCACCGCAAAGATTCATTTTGGGAGTAAAACTCTGTTGGAAATTGTGCCATAGGGACCAATCATTGTACTTCACACATGATTTATTTTAATGTATTTTCTCCATTCAATTATCATAACTTTTGCATGTTTATTATGATAATTGCATCCATGGGCAAATTATGAATATTGTCCTAAATGTCCCTAGTCGGTTATCTATGTGGGAACAAAGATAAAGTAAGACAGTATAACTTTGATAAGGTATGGAGATACGAGTTAAAGTCATGGGCACTTGTAAGAGTACAGGTGCTGGACCGACCCACTATGAGAAAGCTGCATGGATTAAGTCATTAGCTTATCTCATATGTAATCACGTCACAATGCCCTTTGACCTAAGATGATCATGGATTCCTGTATGAAAGTCACTCAGCTTTAACCTAGTCAAAAGTCACCTTTAACCGGGTGATGATAAAGGCTATAATCGAGCTTAAGGGTTTTCATGTGGAGGAATATGAGTGATCAAGATGGGATTTGTCCCTCACATTAGTTGAGAGATATTACTGGGCTTCTCGATGAGTGAGTCTGAGAAATGTATGGCCATACTGTAATGAAAAGGGGTTTTCGTTTCTTTGATCAGACTACTCAGGGATCGAGAAAGTAATGGTCAAGAATAGGAGGATGATGTCATCCATGCCTCATCCTTGACCGAGATATCACGTGACAAAAGGGACGTGATGTGGTTGAATAAAAAGGTTGCATCGTATTAACGATCCCCGTATGATTTGGGTAGTCGTAATGTCTTGCTAGAGACCGCTTGCGACTTGTGGGCTTGTGGTGGGATTAGCCCACTACCATATAGGCCTACAGGGTCGCACGCAAGAACAGCCCAACATGAGCTTTTATTTCTGGGGTTTATTCGAATTTTAAATATATGTATATATATGTTAAAATTCGAAATTGCACAAATATTATGTAAATAATATTGTGTGTGTTAGTTTAATATTTAATTTATTTGATAAATTAAATAACTAACATTAATTTAATTTATAAAGATAAATTAAATTTGTTGGCTCATTATTTTGATTAATTAAATGGATATGATTTGATCAGATCAATTTAATCCAAATTAAGATTGCAAAATTCGAATTTCACATTTTGAATTTCAAATTTCGAATTTCAAGATTAGATCTTGAATATCTTTTGAAATTCAAATTTCAAGATTAGATCCTGAATATCTTTTGAATTTTAAATTTCGAATTTCAAGATTAATCAAGATTAGATCTTGAATATCTTTTAAAATTCAAATTTCAAGATTAGATTTTGAATATCATTTTAGATTTCGAATTTCAAGATTAGATCTTGAATATGATTTCAAATTTCAAATTTTAAGATTAATCAAGATTAAATCTTGAATATCTTTTGAAATTCAAATTTCAAGATTAGATCTTAAATATCTTTTGAAATTCAAATTTCAAGATTAGATCTTGAATATCATTTCAAATTTGAATTTAAAGATTCATAATGATTAATCTTGAATATCTTTTGAAATTAAAATTTGGATTTTTCAAGATTAATAAAAGATTAATCTTGGATTATGATGCACTCGATGAGCTCTATAAACATGAGAGCTCGTGAACAATAGTGGCATCCCATT
>JANTPZ010135291.1:0-14111 GCA_025593235.1 Vachellia pachyceras
AAAATCTAGGTTTTGAAATGTGATTTATGTTTGGGAAGTTATAGCTTTTACAGATTTCGAGGTAAAAAAGTAAGAAAAAGTGGGTATGAAAGAGGAAAGTAAGAAAGAGAAAGAGAGAAAAAGTAAGAAAGAGGAAAGTAAGAAAAAGTAGTAAAAAGAGAGTATGAAAGAGAAAACCTAGGTTTCAAACCTAGATTTTGAAACCTAGGTTTCAAAACCTTGAAACCAAACCAACCCTAAAACTTCAAAGCAACATTTAGTTCCTCTGCCAATGTTAATTCTCATCTTCTTCCCAAAAAATTCAATTCTTGAACTGTTATTAAAAGTTTTTAAATCTACAACATACATGCACATACGTACGTATATATATATATCTGTGATTAAAACAAGAAATCTGTGCGTAACTTTCATATTCATTGATGGATGACTTTTGTTCATTATCGAGCTAAACTCTCAGATAATAAAAGATCAGAGAATTAAATCAATAATTTGCCCAGATTTACATTACAAATAATTCTATCGTTCCCTATCAAAACTGTATGTGTCAGTATTACTCCACAGGACAGAGTAATCTGACTAAAGACAAATAAAGAATCTGATGGGATGGAATCGGAAACAGAGATCATTCGTCTTTGGCATTGGACATCATCGACAGTCGGCTCGGCCTTGGTTGAAAGGCTTCTCGTCGTCGGAGCTGGCGCGATGAAGGTCTAATCTGAGTGGTCAGCGTCCTCCTCATCAGTTCATCCTCCATACCGCCGACTCTCACCAGAGAGTTCTTCATCGCCGATCGCCGAAGGTTCAGTCGCGTACTCGACGATTGAGTAGAAGGTGACGCCGCTCGATTCTTCTGCTGTTCGGCAAGCCGCCTGTGGTAGGAGCACCTGAACGAGCCAGGATGCGTCGTCGGGGCACACATACACGTCCTCTTGTTATTCGACACTGCATTATTCGCCTGCTTCATCACCGGCATCGATGGCCGAGGAGAATTCGGCCTGTTGATTGAGGAAGACGAAGAAGACGATCGACGGCCGAAGAGGTTGAGTTGCGAGGATGACCGTGGATCGAACCTCGAAGAAGATGAAGCAAACGCCAACGAAGAAGAACGCGAAGTCGCCTTTTTGTCTCCTGGAGTAGGAGAGACTGCACAACTAGAAGCCATATTTTGAGAGGGGGAGAGAGAGAGTGATCGTTGCAGTAGTCTTGGGGGGCGAGAGAGCTGAAGCAGTCTTTGGGATTGAGGATGAATTGCGCGGACGGTTTATATAGGGAGGGAAGGGCAAACTGGTAGTTACGAGTGGTTATGTCAGTTGGAGTCGGCTTCGGCTTCGGATTCGGATTTGGATTTGGATTTGGCATATTATCATTTTATTTATGAATTGCGCGGACGGTTTTCAAATGACGGCGGGTTTAGGTTTATACAGGGAGGGAAGAATAAAAATCAAGATTAGTTTTTTATTTATTTTAAAAATCTATATTTGGACAAAGATAGTTAAGATTAATCTTGATTAATCTTGAAATTCGAATTTAAAAAGATATTCAAAATTAATCTTTATTAATCTTAAAATTCAAATATCAAAAAATATATTCAAAATTAATCTTTATTAATCTTAAAATTTTAATTTCAAAATATATTTAAAATTAATCTTTATTAATCTTGAAATTCAAATTCTAAAATTCAACTTGGATTAATATAATTTGATCAAATCATGTCTATTAAATTAATTCAAACAATGGGCCAATCCATTTAATATCCAAAATCACCTCCAAGGATATATGCACACATATTGGATATAGACTAGACGATAAAAAATGTATGGCTTAAATTTTTTATATAATTCTTTTTGTGTTTTAAAAGTGTAACAAAAAAAAAAACAGGGCCTTACTGATCATTGTAGTAACTGTGATATGGTATTTTAGTTAGTTTGCAAAATATTTTACGGAAAAAGTAACAAAAAATTTATTTGCAATGTATTTTCCAATAAATTTTCAAGTTGCTATGAACATTTTATTCACAAGAAACTGTGAGAAGTAACAAAAAGAAAAAGACTGGATTTCTACTCGCCAAGGGCGCAAACAATGCATAAGGGATCACTTGATTGCTCTTCAAGACTTATTTCCTTCAAGCAGTCATTATGAAATGCGTGGCCGCATGGTAGGACGGCGGACTCTGGCAAAAATGGCTTCGAAATGTTTCCTTCTGGTGTGAAGGATAGATCCACATTGCACAAGTTGCATTTGTATCCAAGTAGCTTTACAATTTCATCTGCACCAGCTCATAATTTCCTCACCATCAGAAATTAGTGTTCTATACATATTGGTATATTTAATTGGTACACTCAACAAGCAATAAATACAAAGCAAGTATACTTCAAGAGGACCAGGGCAATAACACAAAGGATATGATATCAACAAGCAAAAATAAGCATCAAAATAGTTCTGCCAGTGAATGGTTCTCCTTTTTTGTTTGAAGTCAAGAATGTAGCATAAGAACAATCTGTAAAGGCCTTTCATGAATGAAAATTTCACATAACAAGGTGGCATGTATCAACATCGTTCTCCTTTTACTATTGTTATGAGTTAGCTTTGAAGTCTGTTCAACTGGATTGGCAAGGCAAAATGATGCAGTTCAGTATATACTATGAATCAAACCGAAGAAATACATTTTTTTAAACAATCATGTTTGAACTTAAAATGAAATTTAAAGTGCAAGGGAATTGACCATTTGATTTATGAAAACTCATGTTGTAAGAAGAAATAAAGAAAACAATACCTACGAGTTCGACACACAAAAATGGAACAGCCTTGTGTGAAAATGGCATGGGCTGAGAAGATGGAACAGCCTTAGGTGTAGATGGCTTGGTGTGAGAAGATGGAACAGGAACAGCCTTGGCTGTAGATGGCTCGGTGCAGGTAGGCCTCCAACATGGGCGAGGTAGAGACTGAGTCATTTGTGGTTGGTGCGAGCGAGATATGAACTGGGAGCCGGGAAGGGAAGATGGTATTCTCTCATCGTAGTGTGAAGATGGTATGACAGAATAAGCTTGGGGTGGGCTAAATTGAGCTGCACGGATTAAGGTAGGAATTGTCTGTGAAGTGTTTGGAGCTGATAAAGCGGTATTGGCCCAAGTAGAAATGGGTGGGTGAACAGTAGAGACAGTGGCTTGAGGTGTGAGAGGCATTAAAGGGGCCGATCCAGTCAAGGTTGGGACAGACGGAGGAATGAGAGGGTGGTCCATTGGAGTCCTCCTCTGATGAGCCTGGGCGAGAGATGATTGTTGTTCAGAAGCACCTCTCTTAAGAGACGATCTATCAATTGGCCTAGAAACTTGAGCAATCGTATTTCTCATTGCTGTTTGCAGTTGCACTCCTGGAACTGAAACAATTACAGCTTATTTCCGTCACTACATTGCAATAAATATGTTTTGCAAGGTAATTTATATGCTCAAGATATTCAAAAGAGATAAGAATATATCCAAGAGAGGTGTCAGACTCCTGCATTGAGCCAACCACCTGAGATTAATTATGATTAACTACTAATAACAACAATATCCCACCTTGATCATTCAATAATCCCAAGATCGCATGTTTCATATAAATCAAAGTATTCCTAGGTGTATGAAATGAAATGTTCCTTTTAACAAAATTTGTAATGACTAGAAGTATATTCTTGAAACACGCAAAAATGTAGTGCAAGTCAAAAGCCAAATTCAATTTAGTGACAATGGAACAGATGAAAATGATAATATAAGTGTCTGCCCAGATGAAGAAACAAAAAGTGGTCAATTACATGGAGATGCAAGTCGCAAGATATATCAATCCATACAAATAGATATGGAATTAAGCATCACAACACTTACTTGAAGGATCCACCCCACCAGTTCTTCCTGCGGCCATACCCAACGGAGAAGTAGAAGACTGCAATGAGAAGTTCCAATTTGGGTTCACGTTCGATTCTGGTAGTTTCCCAAACAAAGGCCGATTACTTGCCATTACAGGTGGAGAGAAAAATGTATGTCCCCCAGCTGTGCTCTGTCTAATGCCACACTGCGTAATCGGATAGCTGGCTGATGGTATTGTTGGTGGCCCTATTCTTACACTGGGTCTAAGATATTGATTATCAGTAGAGTGCATCCAGCCATCAGCATTCTGTCGTAAATCATAATATATGACTTCATTGTTGTTCTGAGAACCAGAAGTGGCACCATTCATGTCAAAACCAGGATATCTGGCATCCATTCTAGACTGATGAGTACTAAATGGAGGAATAAATCCCCTCTGTGATTGACTAACAATATTGATTCCAGAACTGCAAGCCAAATATCTATGCCCACGCATTTCAAGAGGATTCAATGAAGCTGCACCTTGGTTAGGGCTATACCAAGGCATTCCAAAATTAAAATCAGAGGTAGGCTGACCAATATTGCCATCAATTGCAGTTCTTCTGCCACTGTCAAGCCTCTCAGAACTATTTAGATTGAAGGGAGCATGTTGATATAAATATCCTGAATTTGGTCTATGCAAGAGAAATTGATGATCTCCTTGATGCATAAAATTTCCAGGGTTATTGATCTGGAAGGAATTAATCATTAAGTTCCCTTCACTTGGCACTACTCCACTGTTATGAGACTGAAATATTCGAGGCACTTCATCATTATGTAGATAGTCACTAGCAACCCCATCAATGTCAGCAGAAGGGTTGGTCAATAAATTACACCATCGTTCTTCACTCCTTTGTGGCAGAGTAGTAGAAGCATGTCGCTTGTCCTTATCATTCACATTATTCGTTGCCATTACTTGGCCAATTCAGTTATGAAAGGGAAGATACAACAGAAAGACAAAAATCATCAATATTCTGAAAAATTAACCATTCGAATGAAACTCAAACAAAACAAAATGAAGGCAAATAAAGGTTGAAGTGTAATGAAGATATCAAATCTCTATTCATTTTGCATTCTTTTTCCGAGCAAATAGAAAAATCACTTAGTTGATAGTTGATATGAAACTTTTTTTTAATAATTATAAACCCATAAAACTCTTAATATATAGTTCTAACTTTGTAGTATTCCCTTCTACTTAGCTTGCTACAATCAAGAACGACTGAAAGCAGAGAAACAAACTTGAGAGATACAAGCATCAGTTTACCATTACGAAATCCATGCCAGAACTCTTGCAAGAACGAACAAACACAAGATAACAACTCTATGCCCTGCTACATTCTAACTTCTATGTATTGGAGTACAAGAAAGTTCAAAACCCAAAAATTGAAGAAAACCTGTAATGGTAATGCGTGTGAGTGCGCGCATTATTAGAAAGAAAGAAAAGCCGTTCATGACCAAAAAAAAAATTCATTGAAACACAAGAAACAGCCGATCTAGAAGATTCAGAAGAAAGCCGAAAGAAAACCTTAAAAAAATAAGGGAAGAAGTCCAAGAATGGGAAGAAGCTAACCTTAGAGATGAAACAAAGTGAAATTCAAAATACAGAAATGCAGGAGTGAAGTAAGTAGCCATTGACGCGAAAATAAAATAAAAAAAACGTGAGACTGGGAATAATAGGAGAAGGAACCCAACAACGAAGAAAATCACATTGAAATTGAAGGGAATTGGGCATGAAGAAGAGTAAGAGAAAGAAGTACAGAGAGGCATTGGAATCGAAGAGAAGGAAGTAGAAGTAGTTAACCACACCTTGACGATGCTAATGGATGGAGAGAATCAAGCTCGTGAGGAAGAAGAGGGAGAGTTAAAGGCAATATGGGGGCTTTTGAATGAAATAAAGGCATCGATGTGGGGTCCACTGGCTTCACATATCGCGCCACGTTCTACCGAGCGTGTAACGCTTCGGGAGATGAGCTCCAAATGATGAGGCACCACGTGCATTCCTACACGCACAGTCACTAGGGGTGGGAATAGGCCAGGCGGCCTGTCAGGGACCTGTAGCCTGGCCTGTAAAAGCCTGAACAGGCCAGGCTTTTGCAGGCCCAGACACAGGCCAAGACAGCCTGGCAGTCCTGTTTCCTAAAACAGGCCAGGCTCAGCCGTAGGAATAGCCTGTTTGGCTTGACAGACCGGCCTGTTTGTTTATTTTTTTTTTTACTTTAGGTGACACGTATGCTTACACAGCCAAAGTCACACGACCAAAGAAACCTAGCTCATCGCTTCACTCAGACCATTCGCCCGCCCTCTCCACCTCGCCTCTCATCTCGCCATCTCGATTCTCAATGGTGATCACTCTCAACCTCTCGAGTTAAACCCTCCTCGACCAAACAAAATCTCTCATCTCGATTCTCAATGGTGATCACTCTCAACCTCTCGAGTTAAACCCTCCTCGACCAAACAAAATCTCTCATCTCGATTCTCAACCTCATTTCTTTCGAATCTCAACTCCTAGAGGCTGAGCTCCTCTGCATCCCTTGTGGAGTGTGGTATCGGTCTTCTCATTTTCTTTGGCCTACTACCGGATTCATTTTCCACTTCCTGCCGACAAAAAGCCTACGATTGGATCAGGTTTGATCTCATTTCGTGTTCCTCAGATCTAGTTTGGATTTGATTCTTTTTATCAGATTGCAGTGTGTTTGATCTGATACATGTATTGTTCAGGCTTTTGCTGTTTATTGACAGTATAAGTATTTCTTTTCTTGTTCGTTGGTGGCTTTTTTGGATCAGGATAAAGGCTGTTCTGCGTCTCTTATGCTACCCTGATTGCTGCTGTTCCCTTTTTCTTGTATTGGATTTTTCTTGTTGCTTAAGTCTATTATGGTTTGTGTAATGCCATTCTGCGTGGATAAGTATTTGTATGGCAAGAAACTCTCTTCCAAGTGTATTTACCCAAAACATCTTTGATCATTGGGCCGTAGCCTTTGGATTTGTTATCGCTCTTTGGTTCTTGCTTTCTTTTCTTTTGTGGGTGCTTCTGCTGTGGTCTTGACTCTTGTGGATGTGCATGTATGAATAAAAAAGACTCGTTGTGGGTTAAAGCATGAATTTGGCGTGGTGAGGAGAATCTCTAGGCACAGAAGTTAGAGAGCAGAACTTGTGTTTAACCCCCCACCAAAAACAAAAACAAAAAACCCAAAAGAAAGTGCTATCTTCAATGTTTTAATTCGCTATCTTCAATGTTTTAGTGAAGCCTTTTCATATGATCAATGTTTTATTTGATTGCTTGAACTACTTGTTCAAGTTTAATTAACCATTCTATTTTGCTGACAATTTCATGGCTTTACTTGTTCAAATTTAATTAACTATTTGTCATCTCTATTTTGATATATGTTCTAATAATAGCATTGTCTGCAACTGAATCTCTATTGTTTTACTAGGGGGATATTTATGTCATCTTCGTAATGTCATCCAATTCAATTCCACCTAATGCTATTGAGAGCAATCAACAAGCACCAACAGCTATTGAGAGCAAATTGGGTTGTGCTGTTTTCTGTATGGATGCATCTTAAATTGTTATGTTTTTTGTTTTTGCTTTGGGTTAAGTGTTTAACAGGCCTGTATACAGGTCACAGGCCAGGCCAGGCCTATAACAGGCCCAGGCTCAGGCCAAAAAATTGGCCTACATACAGGCCACAGGCCAGGCCAGGCCATAATATACACATACAGGCCAGGCCTGTTTGGGACAGAGCCTGGCCTGGCTTGGCCTATTCCCACCCCTAACAGTCACACATACATATTTTGCCAGTCTGGGGAGTCCGTTAGGAGAACGACCGTTGGAAGAAATAACTTTTGAAAATGAGTTTTGGAAGAATGAATAAAATTTATGTTTGGATAGACTGTTGGTAAAAATGAAGTTACATTTGGATAAACCATTGGTGGAAATGACTTTTTGAAAAATGCATTTATGTTTGGATTGAAATTTTGAGAAGTGATTTTCGGATAAAAATTACTCAAAAGGGCATGAATAACATTAATACATATAATTATTTTGTATTTTTTTAATTAAATTAGGAAAATTTGCTAAGATAACATTGAAGGATATAAAAAAATGTTTATAATACATACATGGTCAAATTATTACAAATAATACATATTTACTCCGCCCTTAAAGCATGTACAATCTGATCTCGGATCCTATCACGTACAAGATTCATTTGTGTGGAATCGGATGGTACGTTTGATCCCAACGCCTCACCAGTGTCCAGTGTCTTCAAGATCAACACTTTCAATTGCAGCTGTATCAAAATTTTCATCGGTTTCAGAGTTTCTCATAATAAAATTATGTATGACCATTGTAGCACAAACAATTTGTACTTGGGTATTGAATTTGTATGGTGGCATATGATTCAGAATGGCGAATCGATTCTTCCACACCCCAAATGTTCTTTCAA
Organism: Vachellia pachyceras; assembly: GCA_025593235.1. Classification (NCBI taxonomy): domain Eukaryota; kingdom Viridiplantae; phylum Streptophyta; class Magnoliopsida; order Fabales; family Fabaceae; genus Vachellia; species Vachellia pachyceras. The sequence goes on from JANTPZ010135291.1 coordinate 8,330, forward strand.
TAGTACACCGCAAACTGGAATGGCAAAAATTGAATGCTTCGTTACTATTTGTAAATCCAGGTTGCCGTCTAAATTCGGGAAGATGATAGCGCTGGTGTCTATACGGACCGAGATATCCCATCGATGTTGGATAACTAGCATCAACCAAATAATATTTCCCTAATATAACAATAAAGCAGTGACGTGTGAATCTAGTGTAGACATATAATGAATACAAAAAAAAATTGAATTTAAATTGACAAAAAATAAATACCTTTAGGTGGATGTGGGAAATTCAAGGTAGGAGTTGTGATAGCAGTGTTAAAAATCCTAGCATCATGTTCAGTGCCTTCCCACCCAGCTAAGACGAAGGTAAAACACATATCCCAATCACAAACAGTAATAACGTTTTATGCTTGATAACCCTTTCTCCCGATATATCTATCCTTCATTCTCAAACTGACTCTACATAGAATGTGGGTCCCATCAATTGCCCCTATTGCATCCTTAAAAAATGGCCAATATCGTTTATCATGCCTTATGTTTGGATCAATTTGGGAGAACGATGCATCACGTGGTTTAATAACTTCACTTGCTAGACTAATGCACGCTTGCAAAACCATGTGAAAATGTCTACTGATGGTTTCCCCTGAATGTTGAAACCTCTCCTGAACCATCCTGTTACGGTGTTCATGGCTGACAATGAGCAAAAACAAGGCAACCATTTCTTCAAAGCCCATGCACCTTGAATTTTGTAACCCGTGCTCAAGCAATTTATAGCATAGCCGGTTGAATACATTCTTATCCATTTGAAACAATTCATGAAACCGTGTTAGATGACCTGGCATCTGTTAGATATGATTAGTTTTGATGATGTCAAATATAATCGAACAAAAAGTTTTCATATGCATAATGATTTAAGAAAATATTTTCATATGCATATTGATTTAAGAAAATATTTTTATAATGCATATTGATTTATAACTATATTTGTGCATCTTTTTAAATTGAAAGGTGATGTGGTTAAATAACTCAATATTAATTAATTCTCTTGCAGGTTTGTCTTAGAGCATCTAAGTCAAGTAAATGGTACATTGATAGTGGATGCTCAAGACATATGACAGGTGACAAAAACAAGTTTGTCAACCTTAAAGCAAAAGATGGAGGAAAGGTAAGCTTCGGAGGTAATCAATCTGGAAGGATTGTTGGAATTGGTGAAGTAAGCAATGCAAATGGAGTACCAATCAAAGATGTATATCACGTAGAAGGATTGTGTCATAATCTTTTAAGCGTGAGTCAAAGTGCTGACAAATACAACTGGGTGATTTTTGATTCTGAGGAATGTTTCATCATCAACAAGAAAGATTTACCCATCAACAAAGAAAAGTTGAACATTCAACTCCGAGCACAAAGGGACGGTAACTGCTATACAGTTAATTTAGAAAATGGTTTCTCTAACTCTTGTTTAATTAGTCAAGCTGACGAAAGTCATTTATGGCATAAACGATTGGCTCACGTCAATATGAATCAGCTTGATCGATTAATCAAAAATGAATTAGTTCAAGGGATTCCTAAAATAAATTTTAAAAGGGATCTAGTTTGTGATGCATGTCAAATGGGCAAACAAACTAAATCTTCTTTTAAATCAAAGAAAGAAATCTCAACAAAGAGGCCTCTTGAACTACTTCATATGGATTTGATGGGTCCAGCTAGAGTAAAGAGTCTCGGGGGAAATCTCTATACCTTAGTCATTGTTGATGATTTCTCTAGATTCACATGGACCATATTTTTAGCATCTAAGAATGAAACATTTGAATTATTTACTATATTTGCCAAGAAGGTCCAAAATGAGAAAGGTATGTCTATTGTCTCTATTAGAACAGATCATGGAGGAGAATTCGAAAATGGAGACTTTGCAACATACTGTGAGAATGAAGGCATCAACCATAACTTCTCAGCTCCAAGAACCCCGCAACAAAATGGTGTAGTAGAAAGAAAGAACCGAGTACTTACGGACATGGCACGAGCAATGATGACTGAGAAGAAAGTCTCTCAAGTCTTCTGGGCTAATGCAATTAGCACAGCATGTTATATATCCAACAGAGCCTATATCAGAACGTCCATGGGAAAGACTCCTTACGAACTGTTCAAAGGAAGAAAGCCAAACCTGTCTCATCTACACATATTTGGAAGCAAGTGCTTCATCCACAACAATGGCAAGGATAATCTCGATAAATTCGATCCTAAATATGATGAAGGTTTATTTCTAGGTTACTCTAATAGAAGTAAGGCATTTAGAGTTTTCAACAAACGTACTTGTGTAGTTGAAGAGTCCGTGCATATGGTATTTGTTGAAATTGAACCTCAAACAAAACCAGATCTTGATGAAGAGATTATTATTTCAAAAGGTTTTGAAAATGTGAATAAAGATAGTTCAACTGATGATCAATCAAAACATGATTTAGAAAAGGATCAATCAGATGAACATCCTCAATCCCCTCAACCAAAAGCCTGGAAGTACATCCGCAGTCACCCTATCAATCAAGTGATTGGTGAAGTGAATGAAGGTGTACAAACAAGAAGAAGTTTTATAAACGAGGCTCAATTTTCAGCTTTCATTTCAAAAATAGAGCCTAAAAATGTTGAGGAAGCTTTGTCTGATAATGATTGGATTATAGCTATGCAAGAAGAGCTAAATCAATTTGAAAGAAACCAAGTTTGGGACTTGGTACCCCGACCAGATGATCATCCAGTCATTGGTTCAAAATGGGTATTTAAGAACAAACTTGATGAATCCGGAATCATTGTTAGGAACAAAGCAAGGTTGGTAGCTAAAGGCTACAATCAGGAAGAAGGGATTGATTATGAGGAAACGTATGCTCCAGTTGCTAGACTAGAAGCCATACGTATTCTACTTGGATTTGCTTGCTTAATGAATTTTAAACTTTTTCAAATGGATGTCAAAAGTGCTTTTCTAAATGGTTTTATTATGGAGGAAGTTTATGTTGAACAACCTCCCGGTTTTGAAGATGTTTCTAAACCAAATCATGTTTATAAACTTAAGAAAGCACTTTATGGCCTAAAGCAAGTACCTAGAGCATGGTATGAGAGATTAAGTAATTTCTTAATCAAAAAGGGTTTTGTTAGAGGCAAAGTAGACACTACTTTATTCATTAAACATTCCAAGTCTGATATGTTAGTAGTACAAATTTATGTTGATGATATTATTTTTGGTGCCACTAACAATGATCTATGCCAAGAATTTGCCAAGATTATGCAGGCGGAATTTGAGATGTCTATGATGGGTGAACTCACATTCTTCTTAGGACTTCAAATCAAGCAAAAGAAGAATGGCATCTTCATCAGCCAAACAAAGTACTTAAAGGAGCTATTGAAGAAGTTTGGTATGGACCAATGCAAGAGCGCAGATACCCCTATGAGCTCTAATGCACTACTTGATGCTGATATCAATGGAAAAGATTATGATATCAAGCGATATAGAGGGATGATTGGATCACTACTCTATCTCACAGCTAGCAGGCCAGATATTCAATTCAGCGTTGGGATGTGTGCACGTTATCAAGCAGCACCTAAAGAATCACATGCTGAGAATGTGAAGAGAATCTTCAGATATCTTGCTGGTACTATTGATCTTGGAATATGGTATCCCAAGGGAACTAGTGTGGAGCTGATAGCATACTCAGATTCTGATCATGCGGGCTACAAGACCGATAGAAAGAGTACAAGTGGTCAATGCCAGTTCCTTGGAGGTTCATTAGTATCATGGTTTAGTAAGAAGCAATCAACAGTATCACTATCCTCAACAGAAGCTGAATATATTGCTGCTGCAAGCTGTTGTGCTCAAGTGCTATGGATGAAACAACAATTACAAGATTTGGGAATGAATTTCACTGAAATTCCCATCTTTTGTGATAATACGAGCACTATCAATCTTGCAAAGAATCCTGTGCATCACTCTCGAACCAAGCATATCGATATACGTCATCATTTCATCCGAGATCATGTACAGAGAAAGGATGTCAAGGTCGAGTTCATACCTACTCATCTTCAAATAGCAGACATCTTTACTAAACCACTGGCCAGAGAGCTGTTCATAAACATCAGAAGGGAGTTGGGAATGGTAAATCCCAATGAATTGTAAGTAAAATGTTGATTTATAATTATTTTAATAATTAACTATACTAACTTAAGCATCGGAGTGTCTACTAAATTTTTGCAGGTCTCAGATTCCTTCATAAAGAACATAAAGAAAGAGACTCTGCTTGAAAAAGGAGTAATGGGAGTTTGTGACACAACTCTATTTCCTAGTCAATATTTTAAACCCATGCATTCATTAAGGAGGAGCTTCACAGCACATCTCTTATATCTACAGAAAATCATATTAGTTTTGATGATGCATTATCATTTCTTTTCTTCTCATGTTCATTATTTGAACACATTGGTTGAAACAAATATTTCATACTCGTTTATGCTCACTAATCTCCTTGAAAGAATGAGTTTGATATTATGATAGGAGAATTGGAAGCTATCCATCGAGTTCATATTGTTGATGATTGCTCATAAGATTCATTGGGACATCATTTTCTAAATCATCCTCCTTGCAAATTTATTTTCGAACCTCATCAATATATTTCAAATGTGTCTTCATGAAAACCTTCCTTTGTTTAAAACTACTTTTGGAAATTATTTAGAACTTAATTGGTATTCAAAGGAAGAGTATCACATTTCATTTTAATCAATATTGCAAACTTTTTGCTGATGTCAAATAGGGGGAGAAGGATAGTCATGACAAATATGTATGTTGCACAAATATGTTGCATGCATATCATGGCAAATATGTTGCATCATCCATTTTACTTTCATATTCATAACATATTTTCATGAAGGATTTGTCATCATCAAAAAGGGGGAGAATGTTAGATATGATTAGTTTTGATGATGTCAAATATAATAGAGCAAAAAGTTTTCATATGCATAATGATTTAAGAAAATATTTTCATATGCATATTGATTTAAGAAAATATTTTTATAATGCATATTGATTTATAACTATATTTGTGCATCTTTTTTAAATTGAAAGGTGATGTGGTTAAATAACTCAATATTGAATGTTAAAATTTTTTTAAATAGATGTTATTCATCTTTCATTGAGTTACATCCTCACTACTCGAGTTGCAGCACGTCCATTTCTGTCTGCTCGACATATGTTTGGTATTATGATCATATCTCCCAAAATACATCTCCGATTGATGTGAAACCAATTTCATATGAAACTAGACTCCCAACACGGTTAATAGAAACCTAGAACACCTTCAAATAGTTTCCTATGAAGGAGATATAATTTTTGAAAGTTGATGGTAGAATTTAACGCCTTATCCCGACCTTTGCTTATTGTATCTGCCATAACTTTCTTTATATAAACTTTTTTGGACTGATTCTTGTTTCATATGAAAGTAGACATGTAAGGCTTTCCATTGATATATTATATGCATGATTTGGAGTTAAATTGAGAGATATGGACGTTGTAAGTTTAGTCATGTGCTGAACATATGGAAATTCATTTGCCAAATCTTTTCAACGATGACAACTAAGCATACTACCTTCATGATTACACATTTTGAATATAGCATGCTCTATTTGAATATTGCATCTGACAGCAACGTATGGAACTTCATTTGTTCAACAATGACGGCTAACATGCTCTACTTTCAATATTAAATTCTGTTTTTATCCATTAACATTTTTTTATTGCTTAAATCCTTTTGTATGCATTTTCCTCAAA
>JANTPZ010135293.1:0-22788 GCA_025593235.1 Vachellia pachyceras
AAGATCTCAAAATTTGGTTAGCAGGTGACGACATTGTATCAAGATGAGTTAACGAAGCTTCATCTCGGACTCATCAACAGAAAGCCTAAAGAAATCTTGTCAATTTCAACATCTTCTTTTGAAAAGAAGGTGAATAATGCATTTGGCGAAATTCAACGTTAATATAAAATGCCATCATTGATTCATGTATTCGTGAAGTTTTACAATTCACTTTTATTTAAGATGATATAACATTTTGCAGACATGGTTGGTGGGAGATGGATGGAATGAAGAAGAACAAATGAAAGCACCAGAAGGAACATTGTTCATTCCATTTTCCCAATTTCCTCCTAAGAAAATGCGAAAGGATTGCTTCTACCACTATACTCCTTCAATGGTGGCTCCTCCTTCAATCAAGAACATGCATTCTTGTGAAGTTAGTATATACCCTACAGGTTTCAAATATATACTCCCTACAGTCCCTAACATATATAAGAGCTATTTTAAGGGTTGGATTTGGTATACAATATAATATTTCAATCCACTTTAATTTATCTCATATATTTATCATCTCTTTCTTAAATTTCCCTTATAAATAACTTCCAAATATTTGAAGCCGGCGAGGGCATCATAGAGAAACCAACACAGTTTTTTTTATAAATAATTAACTAACTTTTAATTAATCTCTGCAAATTAGTTATATAGCCCCTATTGCAAGGACAAGTAGTTCAAATTGATGCTGCTACATTCAACAAAACTTAATACCTAATGTTTTGATTTTGTATATATATTAATTAAATCATGTTCCTTAATTGAAGAATTGGCTGCCAAGAAGAACAATGAGTTGCTGGCGCATAGCAGGAATAATACATGCCTTAGAAGGATGGGATGTGCATGAGTGTGGCTCTACCACTTTTAGCCTCCATCAAACTTATGAAAAGAAGGTGAATAATACATAAGTAACTGTTTAACTGAGAAATAATGTGTGTGCGCGTGAAGCAAAGACTCTTGTGGAATAATATTTTTATATTGTTATATGCTTCTCAACCCTTAAGCTAGGGGGTGAGTATATTGGATTAAGTGGTCGAGTTTGAGTAATCCTTTCCTTTTCTTTTCTTTTTTTCTTTTGGTCAAAGAGTAATCGTTTCAATGCACTTGGATATTGAATAAGTTGATTCAAGCTTTGTGAGTTTCAACGTACGTGTGCTTTATAATAATGAGGGTTTTTGAGTAATAATGTATAGTTTATGCATTCTTTTATCATTCTTCTTCTATATATATACTTTTCTGTAAATTAGAGATGTAATGTTAGTGATTTCTTCAGGCTTTTCAAGAGTGCACTGAGATATCATTCCACACAGCCATTCGACCATGCACTTTCATGTTCACAAGAACTGCTTTAAGCATTTTGCCTCCAACTAGAACGAAATACATGTCCATGCCTTCAGCGAAGTACCTATAGCACCATTAATTATTGTATACACACACACACACACATATATATATAACCAACTTATTGGCAAAGATTCTAGTTTTTCATTATAAAATCTGAAGACTTCAGCTCGGAGGAGTATTGATACTCTCTTTCATTTCCTCTCTTTTTCTTACAATCACTGCCAAAAAAAATGACATTTAGCGACGAAAAATCCATCGCTAAATGGCTATTTTCCGTCGTTAAAACGAAAGTTGCTAATATTTTTTATCGCTAAATAGCAATTTTCTAATGGAACATAGCTATTTAGCAATGGATTTTTCTGTCGCTAAATAACATTTTTCTAGTAGTGAATAATGTAATTAACCATTCTAATCCAGAAAAATTACTCACGAAATCAATCAAGGTGCGCTGAAAATCAGACCAGTCATTCAAATAGTTGATATAGTGGTTTATCTGTAGGTGACCTGGTTATCCTACTAGGAAGAGCTAATCAGATCTCAACCATTCATATTTGATTTAGATAGTCCAGATTTGATTTTTTTTTAAATGATGTTTTCTTAAATAAAAAATATTTTTCAAAAATAGTATTTGTCATTTTAGGCTTAGCAATAAGTAAAAAATAGTATCTTCAATCCTCAATATAAAAGCCAAATAACTTTTTTGAAGAGATTAAAAAATAAATAAATTACTCAACTGAAACTTATATTCTAAAATACTCATATATATATATATATATATTTATCAATAGATTATATATCGTTTTATAAGTCAGATAAATTAATTTGAAGAAAATAATAAATATATAAGTTAATTAACTTCCTTAATCTTCATAAAAAAGAAGTCAACCGGCTCTTTATTAAATATCAGATATTATAAAAATCTAGGAAAAACTAGCCTTTTGATCCCTCAACTTTTGAGCATAACTCAGTCCCTGAACTTTGATTCAGTACAATTTAGTCCCTATCCTTTTGACTCCATTGTAACTCAATCTCCTAATTTTGACTCACTGTAATTTAGCCCCTATAGTTTTAACCATTATATAATTTAGTCCATATGTTTTTATTATATATACGACTTATTTTCTAAAATATAGAGACTTAACTATAAAATGGTTAAAGCTACCAGGAATTGAGTTGCAGTGAGTCAAAGTTTAGGAATCGAGTTACAACCGAGTCAAAAAAATTCACAGACTGAGTTACGATTTTCTGAATTGTTTTGGCGGATCTGATATAAGATGGGGACGGATTGGTTAGAAACAAGTGAGATAACCGGATAGATAATCGTAGGTAGAACCTTAAGAGAACCTGTCTCTTGTAACTCTAGCCATAAAGACACCACTAGGTTGATTACTCCCTTGATACTTTCAAAGTATTCTCACAAGGATACACGAATGTAAATAAAGCTCACACAAGAGAATATAATTTTTCAAAGAACAAAGTTCTAATTCAAATCTTCCCAAAATGAAGTACAAAAGTTTAGGTAACATATAGGCTACTATAAAATGCTCTAGAATCAAAACCCTAAGCCTTAATTGCTATAATGATGCATTTATGATGATTACTTGATTGATTGGCACCATTCAAAGCCTAAATAAATTAAGAAATTGCTTAAACTTGAAGCAAAAGTTAGCTACCAAAAAATAGGAAACAAAAACAAGATCTTCTAGAAGAATCTTTCATCAAATGGGCTTATTATAAGGAAATAAAAAGGGAAATTTTTTAAAACAAAATTACATCAAACTTGATCCTGACGTTTGCAGCTAGGAGGAATGTACCAAAAAATATCAAGTCGTAAACTGCCCATTGTCATATGATACCCTACTGGGGTGACATTGGATCCACCAAATGAAAGATGTCTCGTCTAGCCTCCATTGAGTCGTTGAACTATTCACACCATGGGAGGTAAGACAGTCTTTCCAAGCATCATATAAATCTTATGAAGTCGAGTTGGCATAGCAATCACCGCATCCATCCTTGGGCGACAAGAAAGTCGCTCCAACAGAAGAGGAGCCAAAGTCCATCTAGGAGCAAACTTGTCTCCAGCCATGAGAGGTACGATTTTAACTTTTCTATCCAATTACAAAGATTGTTTGGCCGGGTGCTTGCATATATAATGAGGATAGACCCAAGCAAAACAATGCTGAATGCACATAAAGAATACTTTTGAGTGTTAGACGCTTCTAACAAAATACTTTAAGATGTTGGATGCACCACAAAATATTTTTAGGGTGCTGGGAAAATACTTCAAATGCTCCAAGATACATCTTATACTTATAATAAAATTCTTAACTTTATTTATAATATTTCTCAAGGCAACTTATATATAAAAATTACAATTTTAATAATTTTTCTTTAATTATATTTGATTATACTATAAATTATTTGTGTAAATATTTTTTTAAATTTCATTATTTAATAATTAACATAAAAATTCTATTTATTATAATAATTTTTAATTTGAAATTATTTAACAATAAATCTTTAATTTAAGCATCGCAATTACAAATGTATTTTTTTAAAAAATATTTATTCTAAACATATGTATCATCTTACAGAAGATAATGTTATTTGAGTTGCTACTAAAGAGTCCAACACTAAATGTTAGCCCTCTTTTAGTGGGAATCCATACTGTGGTTCATTCTTTTAAGTGATTGACAACATTGTTTATATCCAACTCCTTTTTTTAGTTTTTTTGGAATATTGGGTGCATCTAACATCATAAAATATTTTTTATACATTTATGTTTGATGCATAAAAAAATATTTTAAAGTTCTAGATGCACAAAAAATACTTTAAAATGTCAAGTCCGCAAAAATATTTTAAAGTTTTAGACGAACAAAAAAATACTTCATGTTACTGGATGTAATAAATAATACTTTAGGATTCTCAACACTTCAAACAAAATAGTGCAGGATGTTGGATGTCCCACAAAATATTTCAGGGTGCTTGAAAAATATTTTAATCAGAGAACCCTTACCAATGATGAGTTAGAAGTAGAAAATTTAGAGCGCAACCGCGAATATAGAACAGGTTTATACAATTGGAATGACCTTGTTGACAATATTCAAGCTAGTGATGATGAAATAAGGTCTGGACTTGAGGCACTTTCTGCTGTTGAGATTAATGGGCATTGGAGATTAGTGGATGAGAGTTACATGCGCACCATTCTAAGAATACTTTTGCACAATTCAGTGTTGAATGACTGGTCGCTTAATGCTCTTAATGAAGATGAAAGAGTTGCGAGTGTGCGTGGAGTTTGCGAGGTTTTGACTGAAAGAGTTGGTGTTGAGACGTGGATTCATGCCTTCAGTGTTTCATCCTTGCCCTCCACTCCGGCTGAACGTTTCTCCATCCTTTTCAGAGAACGGAAAAAGTGGGATTGGAAGGATCCGGAGCCTTATATCAGGTTTAAAATTTCTTATAGATCAATATAAAGCATGTTTGATTTCACATTGAAAACCATAAAAATCATTTTTTTTATGAACTAAAATTTGAATTCTTACTAAGAGAGATGGTCATATTTAGTACCCTAGAGTGTTTTCAGCGTGTGAACAAACACGCTTATAATCTTTTCAGATTTTATGTTTACTTTTAATCTCTATCATCCTTTTCCATTTGAAGTTAATTCACCTTTTGTAATATTCCAGGGATCTAAGCGTACCAGGTCTTTCTTTAGAAGCTTTGCTTCTCAAATACACCCGAAGAACACAACCAACTCCAGATGCAGAACCAGTTTTCAGTGCAAGATAATAGTCACTTGTGTACTGAATTGAATAACCGGCTATTTTTTTGAGTGAAAAAATAACCAGCTATTTCAATCCTCTTCATGCTCATTTCATTAAAGTAAAATAGAGAAGTGGTATAGTGATTTATGATCTAAGGCAAGCATAGCAGAGGGAAATGGGGATAATAAGGAAAAAGCTTTGTCACTCATCATCATGGATCGATTCCTCTTCCAATCCAGCATTACAGAAATATGAGCAGAATTGTATTTGTAAGATTGACGGTTCTGTTTGGCTCTTCCAATCCAGCATTACAAAAATATATATGGTAAATCGTGAAAATTACTTTCAAGATATGGGCCTTCTTTGTTGGAGCGTTTGGAAAAGCTAAACGCACGTTCAACAGTGTTTTTCTGCAAAACAAAATAACTTCTTCACATATTTACCTCGGCTCACGAAAAGTACTTCTCTACCGCGTTCCCAAACGGGTATATCTTCAGGAGATAAATACAAATACCTTTGATGTTTTAAACTTCCATTTACCATATACACATTCTTTTATGATATTTTCTTGGTGACAAATTATATTGCAATGATGGTTTGAAAGAAATAAAGATATTAAAAATAATGAAAATATATGGATCATAATATTAACATATTATTCTTCCTATAACACATTTTTTATTATTTGTATACCATATTTTCTCGGTCAATCTCTCTGTTTCTTAATGAAAACTCATCAAATCAAACATTTGACTTATAAAATTAAAAAATAATTTACTTTTAAACAAGTTTACGAGCTCATTTGGAAATCCGTTTGAAATTAACTTTTGCGGAATTTAAGGTAAAATTTAGGTTTTGGAGAATAAATTTTGAGAGAATAGGATTTACAGATTTCGAGGCAAAACCTATGCTTTGAAATGTGATTGCGTTTAAAAATTTATTGGTTTTTACGGAGTTCAAGACAAAAAATAAGTAGGAAAGAGAAAGAAAAAAGAGGAAAGAGAAAATTTATTATGAGAGATAATATGGTTTGACAAGAAAATAACTTTTTCAAAATCTAAATTTTGAAAAAATATGATTACTTGAACAAAACCCAGGCTTTGGGGTAAAACCTAGGTTTTACAACAAAACTTATATTTGGGAAAGGGCTTCCAAATGAGCTCTATATTACTTTGTAAATACTTGTTTATTTAATTTTTTTAGTGAAGTTTACTTGTTTCCTTTTGACTAAATATAAATATGTTTTTATTATAGATAATTTTATTCAAAATATTATCATGTACTAAATGTTAATACTTCTTCTAATATTGATTCAAATTTTAGTTTCTTACATTGTTAGAAAGTAACCCCTCTTATTAAAGTTAAAAATGACATTTCTTTATCTACATTCTAAAATTTAAAAAATTTCATTAGCATAGATATAAACGATTCATGTGCGCATACATGGGAGTGTTTGGATCAGCGGCCCAAGTGGCTTTTACGACCCAAAAGCACAATTGGCCAAATTGGAGCGCTTGGTGTAGTGTAATATCCGCATTTCTATAACTTGAATTAAAGGCTAGACCAGTAAATTATGTGATAATCTAAGGCCCATAAATAAGGAAAAATATAGAGGAAAATGCCTAAAGGAAAGAAAGATCATAATTGATTAAGTCCCTAGTCTTGGGAAGTCTAAGTGGAAATGACTAAGGGTAAAATGGTCATTTGGCCTACATGATAAGGGCAAAATGGTCATTTCGACTAAAAGATTTAGGGCTCAAAGTGTCATCAAATAATAAGGTCATTTTGGTAATTTGGTCAAAAGCCAACCCAAAAGTCAAAGTTAACCAAAAATGTCAAAAGTCAACCAAGGGTAAGGTTGGAATTAAGAAAGAGTATGAAAAGTGATGGCATTTTAGAAATTATAGCAAAAGTAGAAAAGGTAGTGGCATTTTCGTAAATAAGTAGTAAATAAATGACTTCGGAGTTAAGGACGACTAAGAAATAATTATTTGAGGTAGCAAAAGTCCTCAAATGCCGAAGACCCAAACTGAGGAAAGTTTAGTTGGATTATAAAGTAATTAATAAAATTATTACCCAGAACCTGGTGCGGGCAGTTTCACTGAACGGAGAACAACAGTGCCCGAAAAGCCCGAAAAATCATTTTCTTAGAAAATTAATTACGGAAAATATGGGAAGAATTTTGAGGAACGGAAAAGAGCTTGAGAATCAGGGAAAAATATGGAATTTTTCCATGTCCTTAAGTCAAATTGGTCGTTGGAAGCCCGTTTTACGTTGTTGCACGCAAATCGAGGAATCCTGATGAGTTATGAGAGAACCCAAATGATGCTATGGACTGGGACATTATGCCACCTAGGCAAGGAGGCCTAGGGAATGGTGCCACACGAAAGATAAAGTCTCCGAAAAAGTAAAAAGGTAGTTACCCGCGTAAAGGGTACTTTACGGAAATGCGTGCCACCGGATCATTTAACTGGACTGGGCAAAGGCCCAACCAACAAAAACTGACGCCTAGGGGTCTAAAAATTTTCTTTTTCAGCTAGGATGAGACAAGGTGATGTGGCTCAATATGGATCAAATATTTGCTACTTGGTCCCCAAATTTGAATATGCTACACACAAATTACGTACAAGGGACCACATTAAATTAGCAAATCTCTCTCTCCCCCTCACAATTTGCACGCCACTCTCTCTTTCTCTTTGGGAAGAAAATTGCTCTCCCTTCTCTCTAGAAAACACTCCCTCCCCAAGCAAGAAAAGAAGATCCAAGCTTCCATAACACAAGGTAAAGTGTTCTTGCAACTAAATCTCCCTCTTTTCTTGAGTTTCCCACTACTACTACCTTCTCTTGAGTTGTTCCTTGAATGAGCCTCCCTTTTTTAGGGTAAAGGCTAGGACTTCAAGAGTTGAAGATGGAAAAAAGAAGGTCTTAAAAGTAGTAAATGGTTGCAAACTCTTCCTTGAGGGGTAAAAGACAAGTTGTTGGTTGTTGTTGTAAGTTGTTGTAAAGATTTATGGAAAGCTTATGTTTATGGGGAGGTGCTGCCCAAATTTCTTTTGGTCTAAGGGAAGGTGTTTTTGAGCAAATCAAAGTTAAGAAAAGGGTTTTGGAAGCAAGGAAACACATGGTTTCATGAGCAAAGTTGAAAAACCCTTCCTTTCCCTTATTTTTGCTATTTTCGTCCAAGCTAAAGAAAAAATAGAAAGAATGTGTTTTTGAGCATTTTGATCATTTCATTGGCTTCAAAATGATGTTTTGTGTAGGGTAAAGCTAAGAGATGGATTTTAGAAGCTTAAAGGGCCATAAAAATCAAGTCTTGAACTTGCAGGACACTTAGAAAACCAAAAAGGGGGTTTTATGTGTTTTGCAAGTTTTATTGCATTTTGATAATGGCATGTTTATGTGGATGTTATGCCATGATTTTTAGGGGTTTAAGAGTTCCCAAGAGCATCTTGAAAAAGAACCAAGAACACTTTGGAAGTTGGATTAAAGGAAAGGTAGGATCTTGAGGTTGCAAAACTACTAATCTTCTTTTATGTTTAAGAAAATGATTTGTGAATGTTACATGAACTTTTATGATGAGCAAAGTTCATGATTTGTGTATGAAATGTGACTTTTGTGCTATGGCCATATGCATATTCAAGTGAAGTTTATGTGTCACATGTTTAGATGTTCATACACATGCTATAAAGTTATGTATGCACATTCACAATGTTTTGATTATGTGGTTTTGCTATTGGGATGCCCAAATCTCATTCCCCACCCACTAACCATGTAGGTGCAAGCTCAAGTAAGGGTAAGGAAAAGGTTAATGATGCTTGAAGATGATGTTTTGCTTGCATGTTTTGGTGTAAATGGTTAAGATGCATACTTTCTTGAAGTTGTTGTCATGTTTGTAACATAAACCTCTACAAAAGTATCATGGGAATGGGTGATGAAGTATGCATGATGATGAGCTAAAAGTAAGCAAGAATGGTAAGGGAATAGTCATGCATGTTTAAGAAGTGTTAAGGAACCAAAAAGAGGTTTTGGTGAATTTTTAAGAAAATTGGTTTTCAAGGTTAAAGGGGTTCCAAAGGCCCTGGAAAATGAATCTTTTTCAAACGACAGTTAAAAATAGCAAACGAGCTCCAAATGGACTGAAATTTTTCAATCCTAAACTACACATCCTAAGCTTTAAAATGATATAAAGTTTGCGAAATGTGGATGTGTATTTTGAAAGTTATGATTTTTCAAAGATTGAGGTAAAATCTGGAAGACTGGAGTGAACCATTTCGGACAGTATGTGGTTTTTGAATAAACTGTATCAAATGGGCAAGAATTGGAACCCATGAGTATTTTTCCCCTATATTTCACTTAACAAGAAAAATTTAGAAATTGGAATCACTCAGTTTCGATTTTTCTAGAATTAGTTATGATTTTCAAAGTTGGGCCAGAAAACTGGAAAATGGCACTGTGAACAGTACCAGCGTCTTTTCCATTTTTAAAAATTCTAGTTCATAATTTTGGACAAAGTTGTGATATCCAAAGCCTATGAGTGATTCATAAGCGATCTATAATAAGAAAATAAGGGGATAATAGGAGGTATCACATCTAGTGTCTTCATGGAAGGACTTCAGCGGGCGAAGGAGCTTCTGGCTAGAAGCTAAAAAGGGGCACGGTGAGGCATTTATCAAGGGGTTTTGGAAGCAAGGAAACACATGGTTTCATGAACAAAGTTGAAAACCCTTCCTTTCCTTATTTTTGGTGTTCTCATCCAAGCTAAAGAAAAAATAGAAAGGCTATGTTTTTGAGTATTTTGATGGTTCCGTTGGCTTCAAAATGATGTTTTGTGTAGGGTAAAGCTAAGAGATGGATTTTAGAAGCCTTAAGGGCCATAAAAATCAAGTCTTGAATTTGTAGGACTCTTAGAAAACCAAAAGGGGGTTTTATGCGTTTTTGCAAGTTTTGTTGCATCTTGGAGATGACATGTTTATATGGATGTTATGCCATGATTTTTAGGATTTTAAGATCTCCAAGAAGCATACTTGGAAGAGATCCAAGAGCACTTGTGAAGTGGGGTAAAAGAAAGCAAAGAAAAGGTAGCAAAACCTACTAATCTCCTTTTATGTTTATGAAAATGAGTTGTGAATGTTACATGAACTTTTATGATGATTAAAGTGCATGATTTGTGTATGAAATGTAACTTTTTTCCTATGGCCATATGCATATTAAAGTGAAGTTTGATGTGTCACATGTTTATATGTTCATATATATGCTTTAAAGTTATGTATACACATTCACAATATCTTGATTATATGATTTTGCTATTGGGATTCCCAAATCTCATTTCCCTCAACTAACCATGCAGGTGGAAGCACAAGCAATGGTAAGGAAAAAGTTTTTGATGCATGAATAAGTTGATCCTTGCTTGCATGGTTTTTGTGTAAATATTCAGTTGCTAACTCTCTCTTGATGTTGTTGATTTTGTGTTGTAACTTTAAACCGCTACACAAAGTATCATGGGAATGTGTGATAAGGCATGCATGAAAATGGACTAAAACTAACAAGGAATGTTAAGGGAATGGTCATGCATGATAAAGAAGAGTTAATGAACCAAAAAGAGGTTTTGGTGAATTTTAACAAAAAATTGGTTTTCAAAGTTAAGGGGGTCCCAAAGGCCCTGAAAAATGCATATGCTTCATGTGGCAAGGAAAAATAGCAAACGAGCTCCAAATTAGCTGAAACTTTCCAGTTAGAAACTACAGATCCTAAATTTTGTGAAATTTGGATGTGTATTTTGAGAGATATGAATTTCCAAAGTTTAAGGTAAAAACTGGAAAAACTGGAATTGACCAATTGGACAGTAAATGGTTTTGGAATAAACTGATTCAAATGGGCAAGTTTTAAGGGCCACCGAGTATATTTCCCCTATAGATCACTTAATAAGCTAAATTTAGAAATTGAAACTACTTCATTTTGATTTTTCTAGAATTAATTATGATTTTTCAAAGTTGGGCCAGAAATATAAAAAAGGACCGGTAAACAGAACAACGTTTTTTTTTACATTTTTAAAAATCCAAGTTCATAATTTTGGATCAAATTTCATATCTAAGGCTCAAGAGTGGTTCAAAAGTGATTTTTTTATAAATATATCAGAGGAGAACAGGAGGTGTTACAACTCTCAAATCCCGACCCAATCCTTCTCAACCTCCATTTTATGCTCTGCTTTGGTGCAACATCTCTGTCTTCAGTAGCGAAGGTCGTCGTCGCGCTGTCTCTTGTTCCCGCTCCAGCCACCGCTCTCTTGCGTTTTCCCCTTCTTCCATCTCAGGAGGTGTGGCGGTGTGGGGGAAGAAGAATGAATGAGGCCTGGAGGTGAGGTGTGCGGCTGGTATGTGCTTAGTGGTGGTGGCTCCGGGAGGTCGAGCCGTGCTGCGTAAGAATGGAAGCTGGAGCAGTGGGGATTGGCGGCTTGTGTGTCGTTTGAAAATGTGAGGTCCAGACAAATGAATCAGGGCTTCCTCTCTTGTTTTTCACCTCTCCTCAGCTGTTTGCTCTGTTGTCTTTTACCTAGGTTGATCAGTGACCAAAACGCAGCAGCAACAGCAGTGATGGACTAACTTGTGATTTACCAAATTCCAAAACCAAACTGTCATTAATTAGTCTAAAAAATGTGTCAAAATCTTTAGATTATCTATGAAAAAATGTGTAAAAATATTTTTAGATCAGAATGCATGGCATTTAATGAGATTCATGTCTTTTTACGTAATTTACCACAAAAAATCACTTCTCCACTGTTTATTCAAACCCTTTCTTCTTTTTTAAAAAAGTCACTCTCCACTACTAATCCAAACATAAATCACATTGCACTTTTAACTTCTACTCAGAATTTCTTTTTCAAAATAACTTTTACAAAAAGATCACTTCTCCCACCTCTGTATAAATGACGTACACGCATCTTATGCATACGGGTGAAGTAGGCCCATTTTATAATGAGAAGTCCCGGGCTCATTCTGTGAGCTACTACTGTAGTTATGGCGGGAAACCTCGAAAGTTTCATTCGCTTCCCTCTCTTCTTGCAAACTGATGGTGAAAACGGGGAAGTCGATTGCTTTGATTCGAGGGAGAAGACTGGATTAGTTCTTTTCTAAATGATTTTAAATAATCTAATGTAGACATGTAGTAAGTTTTATATCAGAAAATGTTTTTTTAAATGATTCCTTGTTTTCCCAATCACACTAATTGCTTGTAGTGATTTTTTCCCACAAATTAAAGAAGTATCTTCATACTTCGTATCCCTAATTTCCCTTCGACCACCATTTTCATTTCCTTGCCAGCATTAGCCGTACTGCCATCTACCTGACCTACAGGTTCAATGGGATTAGGCATCGCATAGGCATAAGTGGTTCTTCCGCCATATCCACCAATGTTGCCTCGTTTGCTGTTAATTTCCACAATAGTGATGGTGGCTCTGCCTCATTCCCGTTTCATTTGGTGATAAGCCCTCCAATTTGATAAAGTGACTGCTGTGTGCTCCCTCTACAAGGTAGCATCCTTGCACGGATTGGGAACCCAGATTTGAAGTTTAATTTTGCTTCTGTGTAAATATTCGCTTCTGAGTTACTTCCTTCTTCTGATTCTTCTCTTTTAGTCTTGATTTTGCTCTTTCTTTTTGTAATTTGACTTGTCTTTAAGTGCCCTTGCTTGCTGATAATTAGAATCAGTGCTTCTTTAATTTATTTGCTTGTTTCTTGTATGCCATTCGTGCCGAATAATGTTATGTTCCTTCTTTGCTTTGAGTTTTGATAGTGCAAAAACTGTTGATATCTGCCCATTGACGTCCTCCAAGGAAGAAACCCATCTCTTCTTCCAAGAAATCGAATCCGAGCAGCCAGGCTCAACCTTCGCAAGTTCGGCATTCAACATTTTTTTGAGCGCCACACCCAGAATGCTCTTCTGGCCTCTCAGAAGCAGCCAAAAAATGATGCATCTGCGAACCGTCTCGTTTCTGCTCGTCTCATATTCCATCTATTACTGGGTCGCAAGCTGTTGCTTCAGACAATTTGGACTCCGTTCCTATCAGTCTTGGCCGCGCCAAAAAAACCTTGTAGAAAAATGTAGCTTTCTAAAATTGACCGCAACAAACTGTTATACAGATATCACCCAAAAAAAAAAGCTGTTATACAGATGTGCCAACAATTTGTTGCAATTAAGGAGTGGCGAGATAGCAGAAAAAAATTAACTACCACATTTTAACCTTAGACTTAAGACCAAATAGAATTTTAAAACTTTACCTTCTAATTAAGACCAAACAAGATTTTAAAACTTTGCCCTCTAATTAAGACCTAAACAAATATTACCTTAGCTTTTGAATATTACCTTGTTGCAATTCATTAATTGATCATTGATTAAATATTTATTAATTATACGAATATATGCCTTACAATTTCTCATTGTCTGTCGCATTGTTTTTCCTTTTCTTTTTTCTTTTTGTCTTTCATGTGTCCCAGTCAATTTGGCAATTATTTCTGACATATTTTATCCTTCATTTACTGTTTCCAGGGTGAAATAATTGAAAACACTGTAACATCAGAGAGGACAGAAAATGGGTCGTAATAAAATTATCACACACAGAGAGGGAACCGGAAATTATGTTAAAGTCCCATACAATCGAATAAAATTAATCCTCATTCTAGTTAATCTTAATTCAATCCCTATTATATATAGGGTTAAGAGGTAAAATACACATTAACATGTATCCAATATAAACCAAACACTATAAGCATTTCTCAGATATAAAAAACATATTAACTTTAAAATTGAAGCAAAAATGCTATAACTGTTAAAATTACTTAACCTCTGCTGATTTTTTTGTGATGGGACCCACAATTTTCTTAGGGAAAATTACAGTGAGGTCCGTCATAAGCTAATTGACTATAAAATGATCTCAAACATTCTGATCCAATTGTCAAAAGTCTGAAATGCCCCAGAGAACGACGTCCGCTCTTACGCTTTCTGAGCTATTCATCGCATCGCCCAAGCCACTTCCGATCGTGGCAAGTCTCAATCACTGTCCGCCACCTCCATTGACGGTGATGCCTCTTACCCCGCATCCGCTGACAAGATCATGTTGTTCGGCGTTCGAGTCGTCGATTCCATGAGGAAGAGCGTGAGTATGAAAAATCTCTCGCAGTACAATCATCCTCAGGATGGCTTGAATAACAATAAGGAAGATGTTCTCGCCGCTGGTTATGCCTCAGTCAACACATGCTGCTGTTCACAATTTTGGCAAGCACTGTGAGCATGAGCGCAAAAGAGGTCTGGTTAATTTCCTCCATGGATTACGAGTTATAGATTTCTCTGAAATGGTTAAGCATTTGAAATTTCTTTTTGCTTGCTCTGTACTTGGTATTATCCCTTCTAACGATTTCTGAAATTGGCATTATCAGTTTTAGATGTCTTTGTCACTGTTTTGTTATTTGAAATTCGTTATTGGCTTTCTGGAATTGGTGCAAGTATGATTGATTTCTCCGCTGAAATTTCTAGCCGATTTAGATAATGTTGGACTTGTGAAATCTACAGATAATGTTGGCTCTCTACATTATTACTTTTCCTTTTTCGTTAAATCGCCCTTCAATGTAATGTCTAAGCAATCTGTCAGTTGCTGGGAAGGGAAATGAGAAGCAACATGGAAACTTCCAAATATAATTTTATATCATTATTTGTTGTCACTTTATCTTTTAAAGCAGAGCCAGTCCTGCAAAATGGGCCTGAATTCCTCCCTGATTCCTAGTTTTCCATTTGCTAGTCAAAATGAATATACGTAGCATACATATTCTGTCAATTGATGAATTTCTTGGTAACATAAGTTTGAAAGACTAGAATGATTTGGTTCCCTGCATTTGAAAGAGTTGACTGACCAATGGATTATATTGAAAAGTATTAGTAGGGAAATATCTTATTCATTAGAAGTGAAAGTTTCAGTTTTCTGATTTAATTTTCCTTTAGGTTTCGGCAAATCCAGTGGAAGGACAGATAGATAAATTAACTTGATTCTTTGCCTAACACTTCTTCAAGTGTGGTCCATGTTGGACTCCTTGTTTTCCCACTAACCTTAAATGATTTACTGAATGATGTGTTACATCTTGAAAGGGACTTGACCTTTTCCACTATTTAGGTTTTTGTTTCTTTTGGTCTGATTGTGCTTCTGTTCATGTATAGGTTATAATAAACCATCAAGCACTTCCTTGTCTTTTGAATCTATTAACAAACAACTAAAAAAAAACCATAATGAAGGAAGCCTGTTGGACCATATCAAATATTACAGCCGGGAATAAAAAATAGATTTTGGTATGTTTTCAAGTTTTTTGTGTGCAGTTTTGATGCAATGACATTTTGGGATGCTATAGAATTGCAAGTTTTCTGGTCTCATGTTTACAGAAAAATATATTTTTGTCCTTGAATAGGCTGTAATGGAGGCTAATATAGTTTACCCTCTTGTTAACCTTCTTCAAAATGCTGAGTTTGGTATCAAGAAAGCGGCAACTTGGGCTGTCTCTAATGCTACATCTGGTGGATCTCATGATCAAATCAAGCATGGGAAGAAGCTTCTTTTTGTAATTTTTCCTGGGATTTAGTAGTGTTACAATTTTGTAAGAGGTCATCAATTGTATTTTCTTGATTGAAAAGTACCTGGTAAGTCAACAAACTTGGATTCAAAGAACAAACACCAATCCAAAGACAAGCTATTCCTATTCTTTTACATGTAAGGAGTTTCATTTAAGTTTCTTGTGCTTTTATGGAGCTTGTTTTCCCAATATTTTGTTATCCTAGAACAAATTCATTCATTGATTTAATCGTATTTTTCTTCAAATTTTGAGTCTAGCATTTCATAAAATCCAAATCTAACCTTTTTTTTCCTTTTGTTAACTTGTGCAGTTCTCAAGATGGGGATAAATATTTTGTTGAAAACAAGGCCCTTTTGGATTAATCAAAATTGTCTGAAGATGCAAAAGTAGTTAAACCAAGTTCAATGGCATTGTTTGAATTTCATTTCTTGCTGCTCAAATGTAAAGTGTTCTATGGTTTTGTGTACACATTGAGTTCCTATCCGTTTTGTACTGTAAAAAGTTGAATTTGTAATTCATTGCTACTCAGATGTAAAGTGTACTACTGGTTTTATTATTTTTAATATCATTTGGTTTTATTGTACAAAGTTATGAGTGATACTAACTTGTCCAGTTTATTGATATTGGTTGTTGACAACCCCAGCTTGTGTGATTAACAACCCCACCTGGCATAATTAACAACCCTATCAGGTATCGTTTACAATCCCACCAGGCTTCATTTACAATCTCACTAGATGTCATTTATATCCTAAACAGCTAACAATAATAACCCCACCAGCTGTCATTTACAATCCCACTAGGTTTCCTTTACAACTCAGCAGCTTCCATTTACAACCCAAGCAGCTACCACTAACAACCCGAGCAGATCCCATTTACAACCCAAGCAGCTGCCACTAACAACCCGAGCAGGTCCCATTTACAACCCAAGCAGCTATCATTCACAACCCTGTTGATACCTTGTTTTGATGATAACAGTTTTGATTCAAGGTTACATGGCAGGATTTGGAAATGACTTTTGAAATTTTGAAAATGAGTTTTTCAGTTCAACAACTCGAGTCAAATGCTGTAAAACTCGAGTTGCATGCCTGTGTTTTTGAAAACTTTCAGATGAAACTCAAGTTTCCAACTTCAAGTTGTGATGACTCAAGTTGCACACCTTGCAGAACTCGAGTTGCATGCCTTAAGCCTTCTTTCCAAGCAACTTTATGTGCAACAAGTCGAGTTAGGAGGTTCAACAACTCGAGTCACCTTGAACTTACATCATTAACTCGAGTTTTTCAGCTTCAAGTTAAGGTCACTCGAGTCACAGCTATTTTACAACCTGAGTTGCATGCCTAAAAATCTATTTTCTAGAAATCATGTGTGCTAGAAATCGAGTTGCAGTAGTGAAGAACTCGAGTTCCCCTAAACTTTTAAAGACAACTCGAGTTCCACACTTCAAGTTGCAACAACTCGAGTTCCAAGCTTATACAACTCGAGTCTCGTGACCTTGAACTACTGAGAAAGCTTTTTAAAACAATAGAACTTGAGTAATTGAAGATTACAACTCGAGTTACATAACTTGTTTACAAAAGAACTTTCAACATCAACTCAAGTTATAGCATTCAAGTTTCAAACACTCGAGTTGCTCTCTTTTCAAAACTCAAGTTGCACAACATGATTTCACAACTTGCATTATGAACTCGAGTTTTCTAAATAAAAGTTCCCTTAACTCGAGTCAGACACTTTGAGAAACTTGAAGTTTTATCACATAATGTTTTGAATTGCTGTGAACTCATGAGACAGAACTCGAGTGACAATTCTCATAACTTGAGTCCTACCTCATCTAACAGCAGCATCTGACACGAAAATTCACTTTTACCAAATCCTTTCTTATTTCTGTCAAAGAATTTTAAATCCTACCTACCACCATAAATGCACGTTTACTAACCTATGAAATAGGAAAAGCTTCGCCTGCTGAAGACCTTCGACAAACGAGAAGCAATCAGAATCTTCAGTCTTCACCAACGTCGAAGAATTTCGTTTATTGCCGCATCAATGCTCTCAACAACCAGAGACAACGGCCATTCCATTTGAGTAACGGATACTTGGCTCTCTCTAACGGACAGATTCAAAAGACTTCATCTATGAATAGAGAAGCATTGAAAATGGAAAGAGACGACGATCAACAACGCTATTATTCATACGCTCTCTGTCTTTTGCCTTCTGAAAACACTCAATATTGTTTAGTGAGCTTCAGTGTTTATTATATCTACTCTTTTGAGAGTTTAAATTCGTGATTCATTCTTGTATATGCTGAAAAATCAAAGTTGGGGCTTTAAGTCTATTGGGCTGTGAGGATTGTTGAAAAACAGAGAGTGGAGGTCTCTGTTATCTTGCAAATAGTGAGGGGGAGTGTGACTCCTTGATTGTAAAGGCTTGAGAAGCCTGATTGCTTACGTTTAGTGGATTACAAATCTCAGAGGAGTTCTGAGGACTGGACATAGGTCAAAGTGGACCGAACCAGGATAATTCGCTGTGTTTATCTCTTCTCTGAACCTTTGGTGACTTTGTTTTTATTTCTTTGATTCGAGTTTTAAATTTCAATTGTGACCAATTCACCCCCTTCTTGATCAAATTCTGCACTAACAAACCCCAACAGCTTCTATTTACAATCCAAGCAGATGCCACTGACAATCCCAGTAGCTACCATTTACAACCCAAACAGCTGCCACTGACAACCCCAGCAGCTCCCATTTACAGACCTTGCAATGGTACCAAAGGTTGTTCACCAAATCTGAAAAATCAATTCACAACCATTGATCAGAAACGATACTATCACTAAAAATATATGCATCTACATGGCCAATTCTAGCAAGTTTGGGAAGATAATTCACAAGTGGGACAAAGGATAACAGCCCAAATGCCATTTTTTGAAGGATCCTGCAAATGAAAGTTGACCACATGAACAAAGGCATGGGAACTGAAAATACATATAAAAGGTTAAGCAATACATTGAGCCTTATAAGTATAGGACACACAAATGCCATAGTTTTCCAGCGTAACACACAAAAGCTCTATAAAAGCACAAGTAACTTAAA
This sequence comes from Vachellia pachyceras, assembly GCA_025593235.1. Taxonomy (NCBI): domain Eukaryota; kingdom Viridiplantae; phylum Streptophyta; class Magnoliopsida; order Fabales; family Fabaceae; genus Vachellia; species Vachellia pachyceras. The sequence continues at coordinate 18,826 of JANTPZ010135293.1, forward strand.
TGAGACTCCATACATGTAAAAAGAACAAGAATAGCTTGTCTTTGGATTGGTGTTGGTTCTTTGAATTCAAGTTCTGCCAAATTGCGTAAGATATATGGTTCACATTTATATCTGCAAACAATTTATTTAGAATATAAACCATAGAAATTTTATAAAGACAAGCATGGGAGTACATCATGGGAGTAAGTAAAAATAAAAATGATAAAAATAGTGCTTTTTTTTTCACTGGACAAAGACGAAGAACCTCAAGTTGCCTATTTTGTTCTTTTCTTTGCTGAACAGATTCAACAACAGCTTTGTCTTCATCTATGGGTTGATGTACCGTTGATTTGGACTTCTTAAAGACAGTGAATCCCTCAACTGTTTTTGTCCTTGTTTTGTTTTTCCCAACAGAAAGGAATGGAAAATGAGATAAATTTGATAAATGGGTATACTAATCCAAAGGCGCCAGAGAAGATTACCTGAAACTGCTCCCTTCCGCTTCCTCTTCTTCGTATGTGCTTTTCCATCAATTGGTTCCACTTTCTCAATTTCAACCGAGCTCGAAACCTTCACGGAATAATCTTTTTCTTTTTTTCTTTCAGGTAAAAATGTATCATCTCCACGACTTCATGCTGTCGGTATCTTTCAAAATGTGGGTATTTGAGAGATTTCACAATTGGAATCTATGACTAAAACGTCCCATGGACCTGAGATTAATTATCAAAATGTTTGGAACTATTTTGTAGTTAATTGGCATATGTGGGACTATATGTAATTTTCCCATTTTCTTATTCTTCAGAAGGTAACAAGCATTAACTAATTTTAACGATTGTGTCAGTTTTCTTCGATTTTAAAGTTGATCGGTATATTTTGCACTAGATAAAAGTTTATGATGTTAAACGCGCACACTATATTGTGTATAAGTTCATTGTTATTTTTACACTCTAATCATATATATATATAAAGGCTCCCTAATATTAAATTCGATCCCTTTTAGCCAGCATGATCGAAGAAGTTAGCTAGATATGAAGTACGAAGATAACTTACGATGGGGTGTACATGAGATACTTGACAGGAGGCAAAATGGCAAAGAGGAAGGTGGGAATGAGCTCAAAGTTGCAGTGACCCATGTTGTTCATGAAGTCAATGAAAGTCAAATATAAAGTCAATGACGCCATTGGCCGTCATCACCGCCATTAGTATCGGTATGGTGAATAGCATGAAACACAATTGAGCATGTTTGGGAAGAACTTATTCCTAACAGTACATGCAAACCGAAATAAAATCATCTCAAAATTTACAAAAGTTATCTTGAAATCCGTAAATTTTTTTTGGGTTCCGTAAATTCTTCTCAGAATCTGTAAACTCTTTTTATCCACACGGTTTCCCAAACACACAAAATATGTGCTCCGCAGACAGGTGGATCGCCATTGTACTCCACCACTGTCCTAAACACAACAAAATCCATCAATATTAAATCCAAAATATAATTATAAAAGTCAAAGTCATTTTTGTATTATTTATGAATCGTGTGAAATGTTAGAGGTTTTTAATCAAACTATAATGGGAATGATGTTTAAAATATGTGTTGGTAAAATGTTTTATTTGAATATTCTCTCACAATTGTGAGGAAAGAGATACGGAGAAGCTTTTGTTCTTCTTTTTTTCTTGTCGCGTATAAGTCGAAACAAAACTCAGTTTACATATTTACCTCGATTTATGTAAAAGTAATTTTTCAACGAATTCCTAAACGGGTACAAAAAGAGTTGGATGTGAATAATATGTCAGAGTAAGAGAGAAGTATAAAATAAAAAGACATGTATATAGTTGGGAATGTGAAATTGGAAAAAAATAATTAATGTTTCAGTAACATTTTAAAGTGATAAAAATATTTTTAAAACTATAATAATTCCAAATTAAAAGGACCCATACTAAAGGGATTTTTTTGTCAAAACTAATGGGATTTTTTTCAAGTGAGAGAGAAAGGTGGAATAACAGGAAGTACTAGCTGCTTTATCAGAGAAAGTGATGTACTACTTTGCATGTCTCATTAACATATATTCTAATTAATGCTATTCCTCATGACTCTTGACGACATTCTAATTCAAATTTAATATGGTTTCCCTCATTAATATTCACAAAAGCATCATGTTATACCTTCTCTACTTCAAATTTTCAAGTAATACTACTTGTTATTAATTCTTCTAATTTTATTTTAAATATACCATGCACTAATAACAAAAGAATATTGTATTGATTTTCTTCTAGTGAGCAAGAATATCCATGAGATTAATGATATATTTCATGAGATGCATACCTTAGAAGTTACTTTTGCTTACCTTTTTCCTAATTTTTTTATTTTATATAATATGATAATTATTAATACTTGTAATTAATTATTTTATTTCTCTTTTAGATAGACTATGCACTAATAACAAAAATTTATAATCTCTTTCCAATATATATTCACTTGCACACATATGCAACCTGAACACGTTATATATCTAATATAATGCACTTTCTCTTGGGTGTTTCTCTCATGTTTTGCATGGTAAAATGAATAGAAATATATTTACGTACAACTTGAAGGGGTGTGGGGGGAGGAAGAAGAAGGAGAGAAAGCTGAAACCTTAAAGCTTCCAAGAGGCTTCCATGGCCAATCGGTGAGGATGCCATAACTTTGCGTCTGTCTCTGAACCAAGTTTTGTTTTGATATATCACTTTATCAGAAGGGCGAGAGAGAGAGACACACACACATACACTCACGGATCCAGTTTTCGTAGCGTACCGTCCTCATCCTTATGCGCACCGTTTCATTATTTTGATTTTGATTATTATATATTTTATATATTTTATTAATAATTAATATAATTATAATAATTAATATATTTAATATTTTAAATTTATTCTATTTTATTTATTTTTTATTTATGAATTATTGAATTTTTAAATATTTTTATAATAATTACAAAAAAGGTTCACTAATCAATGTCTTCATTTCCACCGTTCATTTATGGCGTCATCTCAACCATTACTTCCTTTTCATTCTAAGCATTCCTGAAAACCTTTCCTTTTCGTTTTTTGTCCGCTCATCCATTAACTTGTTCCTTTCAACATGCTTTCTTTTTTTCAAACCATGTAATACTCTGCATATAATATATAGTAATAACTATTATTAAAAAATGCCTTCATATTTTTAATAAATTATTTTGAAGATAGTAGCAAGGATTAACTTCCCAACTGAGTATAAAATGCTTTTGTATACCTCAACAAAAGTGTCTAAGTTATTTTATGGACGCTACAATTGACTATATCACCAACTTGAAGTCTAGCCTGCCATTAGAAACCGCAAAAGAAGTTGAAGACCACTTGAACAATATTGCACGGAAATCGATGCAGTGTAAAAGAATTTTTTATAAATATTTTAAAAACGAATTTCTTCTACCTGCACAGATTTCTGTGCAGGATAAAATAAATAGTTTTTTAAATGTATTTAAAAACGAATTTTGTTACAACATTTTCTACATTTTTTAAAATAAAAATTATCGTAAAATATTTAATAAATATTATATATATTATTAAATAAATTTTAGTAAATCTAATAATATATTTTATAAAATGCATATATATTATTAAATAATAAATTTTAATTAATATATTACACAATTTTAGAGACTTTAATTATTTTTTAATTAAAAATTTATTATTATTATTAAAATTTTGTAATTATTTTTTGGTTTTTAGTTAAATTTTAATGAATCATATTATATTTGAAAATAAAAATGCCTACATATTTTTAAAAAATTGTTTTATTAAGCCTTTAATAATTTTAAGTATAACGTGGTTTTAAATTTAATAATTTTAACTTCAAATTTTATAAATTATTAAATTAGATTTAATATATTTTATAAGCAATTTAAATAAAATATGTATTTAAAATTTAATTTCATATGTATCTAATTTCATTCAAATGACATATTG
>JANTPZ010135297.1:0-10029 GCA_025593235.1 Vachellia pachyceras
CGGCCTAGACCCAGGAGGGAGGCCATGATTTATTGTAACTCACACTTTAGTGGGGAGTCGGCCTAGACCCAGGAAGGAGGCCAGGATTTATTGTGACTCACACTCTAGTGGGGAGTTGGGATGGAGTAATATGGAGGAGTAGGATGGAGGGATCATTTGTGCATTCTGATTGTATCGAATGGAAAACATTATTTTGTTTGGATATTATATATTAGCACTGCTTCACTGACTTATAATCCTGTATTGTATATTCTATGAATTGATTATTGGTTACTAGGACTTTATGTCTCATCCTATCGATATATATTTTTCAGAAGAGGAATTTAGTGGTTCGAGGCGTGAAGGGAAGGAGCCAACTATCACTGTAGGCTAAGTAGCTAGGTTATTTTAAAGAGAAATGTATATTGCCAGACTTTAGGGTATGCATACTCTGATTTATTTGTTCTTATGTTTATTTCGGGATATTCTATTTATGGGTAACAATCTATCTTTTGGTACTCTAACTTGTTAGGTATCCATTTGAGTATTATTTATGGACCCACATGTCTAAGGAGAAGACTAAATATTATTGACTCTTGTGGCTTTTAATGGTGACTTGTGGACGAGATTTGTGCTCTGGGTCGGAATGATACTGTAAATTGCGAATGGTTTGTGGGGTGGGTGTCTCATCATAACTTTTCTACCCTAGACCTTGAGCATTTAATAATTAATTATTTTTAAATGTCTGGGTTGTTTAGGATTATAAATGGTATCAGAAAGGATTATAAATGGTATCAGAAAGGATTATAAATGGTATCAGAAGGAATAATGAGTTATCTAATTAAACGGGAATATATTATATGATTAATTGTTTAGGGGGTTACATATTGTAACCTAATATCCCTCTTTTCTTGAGTTTGCCACTACTACTACCTTCTCTTGAGTTGTTCCATGAATGAGCCTTCCTTTTTTAGGATAAAGGCAGTTTCGTTGTGCGGAGAACAACAATGCCTGAAAAGCCCAAAAAATTATTTTCTTAGAAAATTAATTACGGATAATCCAGGAATAATTTTGAGAAACGGAAAAGAGCTTGAGAATTAGGGTAAAATATAGAATTTTTCCATGACCTTAAGTCAAATTGGTCGCCGGAAGCCTGTTTTACGGTGTTTCACGCAAATTGAGGAATCCTGATGAGTTACGAGGGAAATCCGGAGATGTTGTGGGCTAGGACATGATGCCACCTAGGCAAGGAAGCCTAGGGAATGGCGTCTTGAGAGAGATAAAGTCTTCAGAAAAATAAAAAAGTATTAACTCCCGTAAAGGTTACTTTACGGAAATGTGTGCCACCGGATCATGTAACTGGACCGGGCAAAGGCCCAACCAGCAAAATCTGACGCCTAGGGGTCTGAATAGTAAGTTTTTCAGCTAGGATGAGATAAGGTGATGTCTGTTAATGTGGAACAAGCATTTTGCTACTTGGTCCCGAAGTTTTAATATCCTCCACACATTCATTTCACATGGAAGTAGTAAAACACAAATCCCTCTCTCTCCCCCTCACAATTTCACCCCTCCCTCTCTCTCTTGCAATCTAAAATTTGCTCTCCCTTCTCTCTAGAAAACACTCCCTCCCCAAGCAAGAAAGAAGAAACCCAAGCTCCATAACACAAGGTAAAATGTTATTGCAACCTAATATCCCTCTTTTCTTGAGTTTGCCACTACTACTATCTTCTCTTGAGTTGTTCCATGAATGAGCCTCCCTTTTTGAGGATAAAGGCTAGGACTTCAAGAGTTGAAAATGGAAAAGAGAAGGTTTTAGAAGTAGTAAATGGTTGCAAACTCTTCTTTGAGGGGTAAAAGATGGATTGTTGGTTGTTGTTGTTGGTTGATTTTAAGTTATTGTAAAAAAAATATGGGAAGCTCATATTTATGGGGAGGTGCTGCCCAAATTTTGAGTGATCTAAGAGGGGATGTTTTTGAGTAGATCAAAGTTAAGAAAAGGGGTTTTTTGAAGAAAGGAAATACATGGTTTCATGAGCAAAGTTGAAAAACCCTTCCGTTCCTTATTTTTGCCATTTTCGTCCAAGCTAAAGGAAAAATAGAAAGGATGTGTTTTTGAGCATTTTGATGGTTCCATTGGCTTCAAAATGATGTTTTGTGTAGGGTAAAGCTAAGAGATGGATTTTAGAAGTTTAAAGGGTCATAAAAATCAAGTCTTGAACTTGTAGGACATTTAGAAAACCAAAAGGGGGTTTATTATGTTTTTACAAGTTTTATGACATTTTGGTAGTTGTATGTTTATATGAGTATTATATCATGGTTGCTAGGGATTTGAGACCTCCAAGAGCATATTGGAAAGGTTATTCAAGAGAGCCATAAAGTGAAAAAGGAAAAGCTAGGATCTTGAAGTAGCAAAACTACTAATCTCCTTTTATGTTTATGAAAATAATTTGTGAATGTTACATGAACTTTTATGATGAGTAAAGTGCATGATTTGTATATGAAATGTGACTTTTGTGCTTTGGCCATATGCATATTCAAGTGAAGTTTATGTATCACATGTTTAGATGTTCATACACATGCCATAAAGTTATGTATACACATTTACAATGTTTTGATTATGTGGTTTTGCTATTGGGATTCCCAAATCTCATTCCCCACCCACTAACCATGTAGGTGTAAGCTCAAGTAAGGGTAAGGAAAAGGTTAATGATGCTTGAAGATGATGTTTTGCTTGCATGTTTTTGGTGTAAATGGTTAAGATGCATACTTTCTTGAAGTTGTTGTCATGTTTGTAACCTAAACCTCTACTAAGGTATCATATGGATGGGTGATGAAGTATGCATGAAAATGAGCTAAAAGTAACCAAGAACGGTAAAGGAATAATCATGCATGTTAGAGGTAGGTTAATGGACCAAAAAGAGGTTTTGGTGAATTTTTAAGAAAATTGGTTTTCAAAGCTAAAGGGGTTCCAAAGGCCTTGAAAAATGAGTCTGTTTCACCTGACAAGGAAAAATAGCAAACAAGTTCCAAATGGGCTGAAACTTTCCAGTTAGAAACTTCACATCATAAGCTTTAAAATGATATAACGTTTGCAAAATTTGGATGTGTATTTTGAGAGATATGATTTTCCAAAGTTTGAGGTAAAATCTGAAAAACTGGAAGGAACAAGTTTAGACAGTATGGGGTTTTTGAATAAATTGTATCAAATGGGCAAGAATTGGAACCAATGAGTATTTTTCCCCCTATAGTCCACTTAATAAGAAAAATTTATAAATTGGAATCAATCAGTTTCGAATTTTCTAGAATTAATTATGATTTTTAAATTTGGGCCAAAAATCCGGAAAAAGACATTTGAACAGTACCAGCGTTTTTATTTAACGTTTTTGAAAAATTTAGTTCAAAATTTCGGGTCAAACCTTGATATCCAAAGCCCAAAATTGATTCATAAGTGATCATAAATAAGAAAATAGGGGGGAAAATAGGAGGTGTTACAGTTGCAAAGGGCAAGCAACTACAAATAAAATTACATGGTCTCAAGAAATCGTGTTATTATTTAATAATGGTAAAGTTAAACAAATTCTTTAATTTAAGATGAATTTAATAAATTTTTGATAAATTAGTTAAAGTGACTCATATTATGAATTGGATGTAGTATATCTCATACACATTGTTTTTAACTAATTTTAATAATTAGTTTATTTTGTGTAATTTAGATAATTATTGCTTATATTTAAAAAAAGATAGAAGGGAGTAATATTTGATATTTAATGAATTTGAGTGACGTTAGCTATGTAAATTTTGCATATGTCACTCTAGTTGCGCGTGCTATTCAGTCCATTAGATGGGTAGAAAAATCATCCCTCACTGTCATAACCAATGTGATGTGTATTAACAACTATTATATCAATTAAATTAATATATTAAGCAATAAAATATTATCAAAACGCGAATCATACATGGCGCTACACTAGCTCATCCTAGTAGGAGAGGTTTGTATCGTAAGGATTGGTAAATATATCAATACACCATTCGTTTAACAAGTAAACCTTTTTTTTTTGTGATCCCAACAATTAAAATTTTAAGTTAAGCATGATTTCAGCCAAATTTTACACTTAGATTATCTCTCTTAACCATAACCCTCAATGAACAATTCAATGTAAATGGTGGTTAAACACTTAAAAGTATTAAGCAAAGGATAAAATCAATACATATGTCACTCATTACTCAAAGAGATGAGTAATCAATTCTCGATCCATAAAAAGGTGTAAAATAATCCTAGAACAACAGTTTAGCTGCCCATGTTTAGAAAACAGCCACATATACAACTAATTAATACAGCTATATCAGTAAAATGAGTGAAGAAAGGAAGGAAGAATAGAAAAACTTAAGAAATTGGCTTCAAATCTTTTCATCAAAACTTTAGCTCCCACGACTCCAAACCTTCAAACCCTTGTAGAGACTAGCTCCAAGAACATTCAAGAACTGAAGAATGATTGCTTGGAATGAGTTTGAGCAAGTAGAAAGCTCTAATTTCATGTTCGATATTAAAATGCAAAGTTTCAATAATTTGCTGAAGCCTTGGCCGCAGCTAGTTACTCTCTGTCTGCTGTTGGCTAGAGCCAAGGAATTTGGAGTTGATTCTTCTCTGTTTTGTATTTGGCTAGGGATGAAGGATTTGTTAGCTGGAGCAAAAATGCTACATTTTTTGTCTCATCATTTCTTGTTTTACCATGTATCTGGACTGCCTAATCTTCTTTACAACATCTTGAGCAGTGGTGTGCAAAAACTAGTAGTCTTGTCTGATCCAGTCTAACCTGAAGTGATCCAGTCTAGTCTAGAGAGAGGAGGAAAATGAAAGAAGGGGTAGGTGACAAAGGAACCATAGACGGATGACATGTTGCCGTTTCGATATTTGATTTTCTCAATTTTCATGTGCACATGGAATAAAATAGTATATTGTGGCTTATATGGGGACTTCGCTAACAAAAGAGGGAAGTAAGATGGGGAAGGGGTAGGTGAGTGTCACACATGGGTAGGGCAACGACTGCCAATAACTCTTTAACCTCTATTGATTACCCGTTATGGATAACACTTACCTAAACCTCGTAGGGAGACATCACAATTGCAATTTGTCTCATTATTATATACACAATTTATACAAAGTATATACATACCCTTTGAAGCCGTTAAGGCTTATATAAAAAAAATCCTTAAATTACTAATTTACCAAAATAATTATGTGTGCAAGTTCTTCCTTCCTCCTCCTTATCCTTCCTTCTCACATTCTACACCTACTCAATCCCCACTTCCTTACCTCTTGAGCTACCCATCGTACCTGTATTTATTTGAAAGGGAGGGTCAGATTCAAAAATCCCCATAGAAACAGCATTTTATCAAATAGTTGTATATATAATTTACAATCATGTAAAAGCAAGTCACATGTTGATACGGCATTAAAACACATCATGAAGCCCCGCCTCAATAGCGTTGCGCGCACACACATATATATGGCAATAATTTACCTCATGAGGTCCCACCTCAACAACTTTGAAAACATTGGGCAATAATTTACGACATAAGATTCCCCCTCAACAGCTTTACACATTACATAGCCATAGACAAATAACAAATTGCATAACACGCAACTACAGACTTTTACCTGAGTACCGCTTAACCAATAAGCATTCGAATAACCAGCCCTACTTAGAACTGGCTATTTTGCAAAGTTTACAGAGCAAATATTCATACTCTTTTCATGAGTATCGCTTTGTTAAGAGCATACAATCATTCTTCAACAGAACCGATTGATCGGCAGGATCCAACATGCATAACAAATTTGGCACAAAAAAGCATGCAGAAGTAAATATATAAGAATAAGATAAAAAAGGTTTCTACCTGTCTCCCTTTGATTCTGGTTACCTTCCTCGATACTTCTTTTTCCAATCTTCTTTGGGATGCTCAAACAAATATCAAATCTTAAAAACATATACATATAATATTACATTAATTCTAAGCTTATCAAGCTTTATTTAGCTCCACTTTCTCTCATATCCCCCAATTCTATCCCTTTACTTTATTTAATCTTATTTATTCTCATTCAAGGGGTATTTTCTTTATCAATCATAAAAGAAGGAAATCATTACTTTTATTATTGATTTCTTCTCATTTATAACTTATCCAAATTATCCTTTTTCTCAACTTTTGCATTTTTTCAACAAACTTGTAAAAATCAAAATTTACTGCACATAATTCCAAATGTGGTAGTTCAAACTTCTACTTGCAGCTCTTTGTATCCTTAATCAAGGAAAAATACCATTAACTGTTAGGGTCAAGCGCTTACCACTAGGCCAAAAGCTATAGCTGTTAGTCAGGGCGCAACTCTATTTCCTTAACCCACAGTAGAGCAGACGCCCAAACGCCATGGTTCGACTATGACTTGGCCCCTCGGACCTCCATTATGGGACAATTGATGCCACACCTTGACCAACATTAACTAATTATAGTCAATCCATTTTCTCAAATCAGAGCACCAAAGTTGCTAGTTGTTAAGCAACTTTTCCGATTTTTCAGATTTCAGAACTAAAATTTATTGGTTCATAACTTACAGCTTACTTGTTTAAATAATGCATTCTAGTACTCATTTTAAAGCTTATTATGAGTAATATTTACTTACCAAATTTCATAGTCAACAAAGAGCATTTGGCCATTTAAAAATTTGTTCAAAGACACCTATCTAAAATGAAAGCTTAATTACTTTTAATTCAACAATCATAACACTTTACCAATTTCCAACTTTAATCAAATCAACTTCCCTCACAAATTTCCTAAAACAGGAACATTAATTAGTTTGGTCCAATTTCTCTAAACAACAATTAATTTGATTTAAAGAATCTTTAAACAATTCTTTAACCATCAAATGCTCTCCATGAGCATTAAGAATATTAATCACATTTTTAATATAAAATCATCTCAACAACAATCCTTCCAATCCTCTTTGAAGCTTATTGCTTAAACACCATGAGAGCATCAAGCTTTTTCTTCAAACTTAACTCCACAAACTTCAGTTTATATATACATATATAGACACGCTCACACATGTACATATATTTTTATATGTGCATACCGTGATACCGTTGAAGCTTTAGACAAGACTAAGCAGTGGTACCTTTTGCACAGACTCTGCTCCAACAAAAACCCAGTAGCAACTCAACATGCAACCTCGTTTGACAACTTTTAAACACTCCTACTTACCAACAATCAGAGCAACCATGCTGTTTCTTTTTCTTTCATTTTTTTAAAACAGAAAGGAAGCAATATGCACCCCCCTAATCACCATTTCACAAACTCAGGAGCCCTATTTTTTGTTCCATTGACCCAGTAGCAATTTCAGCATGCAAACTCATTTGACAGCCTTTGAACAGCAAAGTAACACTTTAGAACCACAAAATCCTAATTCTTTTGGCCAAAATTCGAAAAGGAGACAGTTCCTGTAAGCATGAACAGTGACCCACGAACATGAGCTTCAAAGTAAAAATCAAATAACTCACATGTGCACTGCTTGATTTGTAATATCCTCATTTTTCAGTAACTGAGGATAATGGCTAAACGAAGGGCTGCAGAGTGTTTAAGGGTCCAGAGAATAAATAGAAGTATAAGAGATGCCAAATATGCCATTTTGCAAGCAAATAAAATGTAAGGGCAAATGGTCATTCTGATAAAAGTCAAGGGCATTTTGGTAATTCTGACCAAAATAACGAAAAATGACTTGAGGCACCAGGAGATAGAGAAAAAGTTATTGATTATCAATTGAGACTCAGTTAAGGTTAAATGGATAAAAATGCCCTTTGTGGGACATTTTTACGATAATTAATATTATGGCTATTTAATGAGTTTTAACCAAATATTATTATTTAAATTGTCCAAAGGCCTCATAAATGTAATGGTAAAGTGACTAAAATTAGTATTTGGAGTGCCCTAATTTATAAAATTGTTTCCATAAGGAAGTTAGAAACATTTGTCGAAACAGTGATATGAAAGACCGAAAATCGCCAAAATTAGATTTTTGGAGAAAATTTATTAAGGGCATTTTCGAAATGAGTTTTGAGAAAAGAAAAATTTCCTAAAGAGCTTATGAATTATGGGAATTTTTGATGTATTGAAATGGTCTTAGTGATTAGAGAATTCCCGAAAAGCATTTTCGGTAGCCAAAAATCACTAAAGTAAGGGTATTTTTGGAAAGTAGAGGTTTGGACAGATTTTTATTAAGCCAAACACCCCCATTTCTATCCATTTTCGTGCTGAACCAGAGGAGGAAGAGAGAGAGGCGGTGGAGAAGAGAAATGGTAGAGGAAGTGCAAGTTCAAGCCAAAATTCAAGGTAATCTAGTGTTTCAAGCTTGATTCTTCCTCTAGAACTCATCTAGAACCTCCATTCTCCCATCTAATCAATTTAAATTTCTCTAAAAATGGTTGAGGGGTCTGTTTTGATGAAGAGGGCTGTGAGAGAAAATGAAGGGTGGAAATTGGAAACAACAAATGTTACAAATCAACTCTATGCATGTTTTGTTGCATGTTGATGCCAAGTTTGAGTTGATTTGAGCTTGCAGTGAATTTTTGGCATGAAACCCTCCTTTTGGCTGCAGAACGAAATTGATTATGCATGAATATTTATGTGTTTATGTTATGTGACTATTGGAGAATGGTGTAGGAATGGAATTATGCATATTTGTGCAAGGAAATCTTGCAAAATTCCATTTCCTCTCATGTGGGCAGATTTCGTGCAGCTACAGTAATGAAGGGAAAGAGTGTAATTTTGATTGTTTTGAAGCTTCCATTGCATTTAGAATGCAAAATTGTGTAGGGTAAAAGTGGACCCACAATTTTTAGATGCTTGTATATGAATCTAGAATTTTTGGAAGTTGAAGAGTAAATGATGTGTAATTCGTTTTCTGGAGGCAGTATAATTGTAACGTGTTTTTGTGTGGGCAAATGTTATCCAATGGCCATGAAACTTTCCAGAATTAAAGTAGACTTATCAAGCTTCAATTTGATAGGTCATATGGGTTAATTGGATTTGTGTCATGGGAGATATGAATTTTTGAAGTTTAGGCACCAAGTCTGGAACAAATCCTAGCACAGCTGGGTAAACTGAAAATTCTGGAATTCTGGGTGCATAAATGACAGCATATAATATTTTTCATGTAAAGAGGACTTAAAGAAATTCACATAGGAAGTTAAACCACCCCAATTGGATTTCTATAGAATTAATTATGATTTTTCAAAGTTTAGTCAATATGTTGACATCTTTTAGGTTACCATGCGAAATTAAGAAAGAAAGTAACCAAATGTAATTTGTAGGAACTCCAAGGGTAAAAGTAAGCCTTTAGGGCTAATGTGACCCATTGGGCATTCACTTTTCATAACTCTAATAATGTCATTACTTAACTAGGGCCATAAAGTGACAAAGAAGAAGTTATGGTTAGAAGATCAAGGTACAAGAGGAGGAGGCAAAGTCTAAAAGGTAGTGAACTTACTTACTTGTATGTATGTGATGTTTATGTTGTGCATCGATTTGCTGTATTGCTTTGCTAGATTATGTGAAGCATGTATGAATGAATGAAGCTCTATTTTTGTTTTTACTATGGCCATAAGTACATTTTACGAAACATTAAACACGCAGCATTTCATTATGAAAATATGAACCTATGTAAGGCAAGCATATCATACACTAGCATTTGTCCTACATGCATTGTTTGTAATGTTTGCTATTGGGATTCCTCGAATCTCACCCTCCCCCACTAACCCTTTCTAGGTACAAGTTCTTCAAAGGATAAGGAGATAATGCATAAGGTTTGAAGCAAGGAATTTAATTGTTTATGTATAAGAATAATGTTGTAAAGTTTATGTCATTTGGGATTTAAGCATATGATGTAATATGTAATATGAACCTATGCATGTGAGGTTGATATAGGATAGCTAAGAACTCCTAAATGCATGATCAAATATGATTAAGAAAGGATTAGGAGTTAGGGTTTTAAAAGGATGAAGTTTG
>JANTPZ010135317.1:0-15333 GCA_025593235.1 Vachellia pachyceras
TTAAGGAATCCTAATTAAAAACTGAGTCACAGTGGATTTTTCCATTCAATTCTAATAGAGTTAAATGTTTAAGTCCTCAAACACTAATCTTGTTGAAAAAAATATGGGCCCTTTTTATGTGAAAATATTTAAATTTAAACAAAAAAACGCGATTTAAGGAATCCTAATTAAAAACTGAGTCACAGTGGATGTTTCCATTCAATTCTAATAGAGTTAAATGTTTAATTCCATAAACACGAATCTTGTTGAAAAAATATGGGCCTTTTTTATGTGAAAATATTTGAATTTTGATAAAAAAACACGAATTAAAGTATCCTAATTAAAGACTGAGTCACAGTGAATGTTTCCATTCAATTCTAATAGAGTTAAATGTTTAACTCCTTAAACACTAATCTTGTTGAAAAATATGGACCCTTTTTATGTGAAAATATTAGAATTTTGAAAAAAAATACGATTTAAGGAATCCTAATTTCAAACTGAGTCACATTGGATGTTTCCATTCAATTTTAAATGTTTAATTCCATAAACACGAATCTTGTTGAAAAAATATGGTCGTTTTTTATATGAAAATATTTGAATTTCTAAAAAACCAAGAATTCAGGAGTCCTAATTAAAAACTGACTCACAATGGATTTTTCCATTCAATTCTAATGGTGTTATCTGTTTAATTCCCTAAACACAATCTTGTTGAAAAAATAAGGGCCTTTTTTGTGTGAAAATATTTGAATTTTGATAAAAAAACAAGAATTAAGGTATCCTAATTAAAAAATGAGCCACACTGGATGTTTCCATTCAATTCTAATAGAGTTAAATGTTTAACTCCTTAAACACTAATCTTGTTGAAAAAATATGGGCCTTTTTTATGTGAAAATATTTGAATTTTGATAAAAAAAACGAATTAAAGTATCCTAATTAAAGACTGAGTCACAGTGGATGTTTCCATTCAATTCTAATAGAGTTCAATATTTAATTCCATAAACACTAATCTTGTTGAAAAAATATGGGCCCTTTTTTATGTGAAAATATTTGAATTTTGATAAAAAAAACATGAATTAAAGTATCCTAATTAAAGACTGAGTCACAGTGGATGTTTCCATTCAATTCTAATAGAATTCAATGTTTAACTCCTTAAACACTAATCTTGTTGGAAAAAATATGGGCCCTTTTTTATGTGAAAATATTAGTATTTTGAAAAAAAACATGATTTAAGGAATCCTAATTTCAAACTGAGTCACAGTGGATGTTTCCCTTCAATTCTAATAGAGTTAAATGTTTAATTCCATAAACACGAATCTTGTTGAAAAATATGGGCTTTTTTATGTGAAAATATTTGAATTTCGATAAAAAAACACGAATTAAAGTATCCAAATTAAAAACAGAGCCACAGTGGATGTTTCCATTCAATTCTAATAGAGTTAAATGTTTAATTCCATAAACACAAATCTTGTTGATAAAATAAGGGACTTTTTTGTGTGAAAATATTTGAATTTTGATAAAAAAAACCAATTAAGGTATCCTAATTAAAAAATGAGTCGCAGTGGATGTTTCCATTCAATTCTATTGAAAAAATATGGGCCCTTTTTTATGTGAAAATATTTGCATTTTGAAAAAACACGAATTAAGGAATCCTAATTAAAAACTCAGTCACTGTGGATATCTCCACTCAAGTCTAATATATTTAAATGATTAATTGCATAAACACTAATATTGTTCAAAAAATGTGGGCCATTTTTATGTGAAAATATTTGAATTTTAAAAAAAACACGAATTAAGGAATCCTAATTAAAAACTGTGTCATAATGATTGTTTCCAATCAATTCTAATAGAGTTAAATGTTTAATTCGTTAAACACTAATCTCTTTGAAAAAATATGGGCCGTTTTTATTTGAAAATATTTGAATTTAGGAAAAAACAACACGATTTAAGGAATCATAATTAAAAACTGGGTCACAGTGGATGTTTCCATTCAATTCTAATAGATTTAAATATTTAATTACTTGAACACTAATCCTGTTGAAAAAATATGGGCCCTTTTTTATGTGAAAATATTTAAATTTTTAAAAATACACGAATTAAGGAATCCTAATTAAAAATTGATTCACAGTGGATGTTTCCATTCAATTCTAATGGAGTTAAATGTTTAATTCCTTAACACTAATCTTGTTGAAAAAATATGGGCCGTTTTTCTGTGAAAATATATGAATTTTTTAAAAAAAACACGAATGAAGGAATCCTAATTAAAAACTTAGTCACAGTGGATGTTTCCATTCAATTCTAATCGAGTTAAATGTTTAACTCCTTAAACACTAATTTTGTTGAAATAAATATGGGCCCTTTTTTATGTGAAAATATTTGAATTTTAAAAAAACAACACAATTAAAGGAGTCCAAATTAAAAACTGAGTCACAGTGGATGTTTACATTCAATTCTAATAGAGTTAATTGTTTAATTCCATAAACATGAACTTGTTGAAAAAATATGGTCCGTTTTTTATGTGAAAATATTTGAATTTTAAAAAAACACGAATTAAGGAATCCTAAATAAAAAATGAGTCCCAGTGGATGTTTCCATTCAATTCTAATAGATTTAAATCATTAATTCCGTAAATACGAATCTTGTTGATAAAATATGGGCCTTTTTTCTGTGAAAATATTTGAATTTTGAAAAAAAACACGAATTAAGGAATCCTAAATAAAAAATGAGTCCCAGTGGATGTTTCCATTCAATTCTAATAGATTTAAATCATTAATTCCGTAAAAACGAATCTTGTTGATAAAATATGGGCCTTTGTATGTGAAAATATTTGAATTTTGAAAAAAATAAGAATTAAGGAATCCTACTTAAAAACTGATTCACAGTGGTTGTTTCCATTCAATTCTAATAGAGTTAAATGTTTAACTCCTTAAACACTAACCTTGTTGAAAAAATATGGGCCCTTTTTTATGTGAAAATATTTGAATTTTAAAAAAAGAGACGAATTAAGGAATCCTAATTAAAAACTCAGTCCCAGTGGATGTTTCCATTCAATTCTAATAGATTTAAATCATTAATTCCGTAAAAACGAATCTTGTTGATAAAATATGGGCCTTTTTATGTGAAAATATTCGAATTTTGAAAAAAAAAGAATTAAGGAATCCTAATTAAAAACTGATTCACAGTGGTTGTTTCCATTCAATTCTAATAAAGTTAAATGTTTAACTCATTAAACACTAATCTTTTTGAAAAAATATGGGCCTTTTTTATGTGAAAATATTTGAATTTTTAAAAAAACACAGATTAAGGAATCCGAATTAAAAACTGATTCACAGTGGATGTTTCCATTTAATTCTAATGGAGTTAAATGTTTAATTACTTAACACTAATCTTGTTGAAAAAATATGGGCCTTTTTTTTGAAAACACGATTAAAGGAATCCAGATTAAAAACTGAGTCAAGTGTATGTTTTCGTTCAATTCTAAAAGAGTTAAATGTTTAATTCCGTAAACACAAATGTTGTTGAAAAATATGCGCAGTTTTTATATGAAAATATTTGAATTTTGGAAAAAAACACGAATTAACGAATACTTATTAAAAACTGAGTCACCGTGTATGTTTCCATTCAATTCCAATAGAGTTAAATGTTTAATTCCGTATACCCGAATCTTGTTGAAAAAATATGGGCCTTTTTTATGTGAAAATATTTGAATTTTGAAAAAAATACAATTAAAGGAATCCTGATTAAAATTGAGTCACAGTGTAGGTTTCCATCCAATTCTAATAGAGTTAAATGTTTAATTCCGTAAACTCGAATCTTGTTGAAAAAATATGCGCATTTTTTATGTGAAAATATTTGAATTTTGAAAAAAACACGAATTAAGGAATACTTATTAAAAACTGAGTCTCCGTGGATGTTTCCATTCAATTCCAATAGAGTTAAATGTTTAATTACGTAAACTCGAATCTTGTTGAAAAAATATGGGCCTTTTCTATGTGAAAATGTTTGAATTTTGAAAAAAAACAGGATTAAAGGAATCCTGATTAAAAGTGATTCACAGTGGTTGTTTCCATTCAATTCTAATAGAGTTAAATGTTTAACTCCTTAAACACTAACCTTGTTGAAAAAATATGGGCCCTTTTTTATGCGAAAATATTTGTATTTTAAAAAAAGAGACAAATTAAGGAATTCTAATTAAAAACTGAGTCCCAGTGGATTTTTCCATTCAATTCTAATAGACTTAAATTATTAATTCCGTAAACACGAATCTTGTTTATAAAACATGGGCCTTTTTATGTGAAAATATTTGAATTTTGAAAAAAACAAGAATTAAGGAATCGTAATTAAAAACTGATTCACAGTGGTTGTTTCCATTCAATTCTAATAGAGTTAAATGTTTAACTCCTTGAATACAAATCTTGTTGAAAAATATGGGCCTTTTTTATGTGAAAATATTTGAATTTTTAAAAAACCATGAATTAAGGAATCCTAATTAAATACTGATTCACAGTGGTTGTTTCCATTCAATTCTAATGAAGTTAAATGTTTAATTCCTTAACACTAATCTTGTTGAAAAAATATGGGCCTTTTTTCTGTGAAAATATATGAATTTTTAAAAAAACACGAATGAAGGAATCCTAATTAAAAACTTAGTCACAGTGGATGTTTCCATTCAATTTTAATGGAGTTAAATGTTTAACTCCTTGAATACTAATCTTGTTGAAAAAATATGGGCCTTTTTTATGTGAAAATATTTGAATTTTAAAAAAAACACGAATTAAGCAATCCTAATTAAAAACTGAGTCCGAGGGGATGTTTCCATTCAATTCTAATAGAGTTAAATAATTAATTCTGTAAACACGACTCTTATTGATAAAACATGGGCCTTTTTATGTGAAAATATTTGAATTTTAAAAAAAACAAGAATTAACGAATCCTAATTAAAAACTGATTCACAGTCGTTGTTTCCATTCAATTTTAATAGAGTTAAATGTTTAACTCCTTGAACACTAATCTTGTTAAAAAATGGGCCCTTTTTTATGTGAAAAAATTTGTATTTTAAAAAAAGAGACGAATTAAGGAACCCTAATTAAAAACTGAGTCCCAGTGGATGTTTTCATTCAATTCTAAAAGACTTAAATCAATAATTCCGTAAACACTAATCTTGTTGAAAAAATATGGACCTTTTTATGTGGACATACTTGAATTTTTAAAAAAACACGAATTAAGGAATCCTAATTAAAAACTGAGTCACAGTGGATGTTTCCATTCAATTCTAATAGATTTAAATGTTTAATTACTTGAACACTAATTCTAGGGAAAAAAAATGGGTTTTTTCTATGTGAAAATATTTGAATTTTCAAAAAAAAAACACGAATTAAGGAATCCTAGTTAAAAACTCAGTCACAGTGGATATCTCCAAACAATTATAATATATTTAAATTTTTAATTCCATAAACACTAATATTGTTGAAAAAATTCATTTCTATTAGAGTTAAATATTTAATTCCGTAAACACTGATCTTGTTAAAAAAAGGGTTTTTTTATATGAAAATATTTGAATTTTGAAAAAAAACACGAATTCAGGTATCCTAATTAAAAACTGAGTCACAGCGGATGTTTCCATTCAATTCTAATAGAGCTAAATGTTTAACTCATTGAACATTAATCTTGTTGAAAAAATATGGGCGTTTTTTTATGTGAAAATATTTGGATTTTGAAAAAACAACACGATTTAAGGAATCCAAATTAAAAACTGAGTCACAGTGGATGTTTCCATTCAATTCTAATAGAGTTAAATTTTTAATTCCATAAACACTAATCTTGTTGAAAAAATATGGGCCGTTTTTTATCTGAAAATATTTGAATATTGAAAACAAACACGATTTAAGGAATCCTAATTAAAAACTGAGTCACACTGGATGTTTCCATTCAATACTAATAGAGTTAAATGTTTAATTCCCTAAACACTAATCTTGTTGAAAATATATGGGCTATTTTTATGTGAAAATATTTAAATTTTCAAAAAAACACGAATTAAGGAATTCTATTTAAAAACTTAGTCCCAATGGATGTTTCCATTCAATTCTAATAGAGTTAAATTATTAATTCCGTAAACACGAATCTTGTTGATAAAATATGGGCCTTTTTTAAGTTAAAATATTTGAATTTTGAGAAAAAACAAGATTTAAGGAATCCTAATTGAAAACTGAGTCACAGTGGATGTTTCCATTCAATTCTGTTAGAGTTAAATTTTTAATTCCGTAAACACTGATCTTGTTGAAAAAATATGGGAATTTTTTATGTGAAAATATTTGAATTTTAAAAATCGAGTCACAGTGGATGTTTCCATTCAATTCTAATACAGTTAAATGTTTAACTCCTTGAACACTAATCTTGTTGAAAAAATATGGGCCCTTTTTTATGTGAAAATATTTGACTTTTAAAAAAACAACACGATTTGAGGAATTCAATTTAAAAACTAAGTCACAGTTGATGTTTCCATTCAATTCTAATAGAGTTAAATGGTTAATTCCCTAAACACGAACCTTGTTGAAAAAATTTGGGCCCTTTTTTATGTGAAAATATTTGAATTTAAAAAAACACGAATTAAGGAATCCTAATTAAAAACTGAGTCTTAGTCGATGTTTTCATTCAATTCTAATAGAGTTAATGTTTAACTCCTTCAACACTAATCTTGTTGATAAAATTTGGGCCTTTTTCATGTGAACATATTTGAATTTTGAAAAAAAATACGATTTGAGGAATACTAATTAAAAACAGAGTCACAGTGGTTGTTTCCATTCAATTATAATAGGGTTAAATGTTTAATTCCATAAACACTAACCTTGTTGAAAAAATATGGGAATTTTTATGTGAAAATATTTGAATTTTTAAAACACATGATTTAAGGAATCCTAATTAAAAAAAGAGTCACAGTGCATGTCTCCATTCAATTCTAATAGAGTTAAATCATTAATTCCGTAAACACGAATCATGTTGATAAAATATGGCCCTTTTTTAAGTGAAAATATTTGAATTTTGACAAAAAAAAACAGGAGTTAAGGAATCCTAATTAAAAACTGAGTCACAGTGGTTGTTTCCATTCAATTCTAATAGAGTTAAATGTTTAACTCCTTAAACACTAATCTTGTTGAAAAAATATGGGCCCTTTTTTATGTAAAAAATATTTGAATTTTGAAAAAAAACACGAATTTAGGTATCCTAATTAAAAACTGAGTCACAGCGGATGTTTCCATTCAATTCTATTAGAGTTAAATGTTTAATTCCGTAAATACTGATCTTGTTGAAAAAATATGGGCCTTTTTTAAGTGAAAATATTTGAATTTTGAAAAAAAAACACGAATTAAGGAATCCTATTTAAAAACTGAGTCACAATGGTGTTTTCGTTCAATTCTAATAGAGTTAAATGTTTAATTGCTTAAACATGAACTTTGTTGAAAAAATATGGACCTTTTTTATGTGAAAATTTTTGAATTTTGATAAAAAAACTCAAATTAAGGTATCATAATTAAAAACTGAGTCACAGTGGATATTTCAATTCAATTCTAATAGAGTTCAATGTTTAAATCCGTAAACACTAATCTTGTTGAAAAAATATGGGCCTTTTTTATGTGAAAATATTTGAATTTTGATAAAAAAACACGAATTAAGTTAATTAAAAACCGAGTCAAAGCGGATGTTTCCATTCAATTCTAGTAGAGTTAAATGTTTAACTCCTTAAACACTAATCTTGTTGAAATAAATATGGGCCCTTTTTTATGTGATAATTTTTGAATTTTAAAAAAACATGAATTAAGGAATCCGAATTAAAAACTGAGTTACAGTGGATGTTTCTATTCAATTCTAATAGTGTTAAATGTTTATCTCCTTAACACGAATCTTGTTGAAAAAATATGGGCCCTTTTTTATGTGAAAATATTTGAATTTTATAAAAAACAACACGATTTGGGGAATCCAAATTAAAATTTGAGTCATAGTGGATGTTTCCATTCAATTCTAATAGAGTCAAATGTTTAATTCCGTAAACAATAATTTTGCTGATAAAATGTGGGCCTTTTTTATGTGAAAATATTTGAATTTTGTAAAAAACAAGATTTGAGGAATCCAAATTAAAAACTGAGTCACAGTGGATGTTTCCCTTCAATTCTAATAGAGTTATATGTTTTATTCAATAAACACGGATCATGTTGAAAAAATATGGGCCCTTTTTATGAGAAAATATTTGAATTTTGAAAAAAACAACACATTTTAAGGAACCATAATTTCAAACTGAGTCCCAGTAGATGTTTCCATTCAATTCTAATAGAGTTAAATATTTAATTCCGTAAACACTAATCTTGTTGAAAAAATATGGGCCTTTTTTATGTGAAAATATTTGAATTTTCATAAACAACACGAATTAAATTATCCTAATTAAAAACTGAGTCACAGTGGATGTTTCCATTCAATTCTAATAGAGTTAAATATTTAACTCAGTAAACACGAATCTTGTTGATAAAATATAGGCCTTTTTATGTGAAAATATTTGAATTTTGAAAAAAATATGAATTAAGGAATCCTAATTTCAAATATTTGAATTTTGAAAAAATATGGGCCTTTTTTATGTGAAAATGTTTTAATTTTGAAAAAAAACAACACGATTTAAAGCATCCTAATTTCAAACTGAGTCACAGTGGATGTTTCCTTTCAATTCTAATAGAGTTAAATGTTTAACTCCTTAAAGTCTAATCTTGTTCAAAAAATATGGGCATTTTTTATGTGAAAATATTTGAATTTTGAAAAAAAAACGAATTAAGGAGTCCTAATTAAAAACTGAGTCACAGTGGATGTTTCCATTCGATTCTAATAGAGTTAAATGTTTAATTCCATAAACACGAAACTTGTTGAAAAAATATGGGTTCTTTTTTATGTGAAAATATTTGAATTTTAAAAAAAACACGAATTCAGGAATCCTATTTAAAAACTGAGTCCCAGTGGATGTTTCCATTCAACTCTATTGGAGTTAAATATTTAATTCCCTAAACACGAATCCTGTGGATAAAATATGGGCCGTTTTATGTGAAAATATTCGAATTTTGAAAAAAAAAAGAATTAAGGAATCCTAATTAAAAACTAAGTCACAGTGGTTGTTTCCATTATATTCTTGTTTATCTCCTTGAACACCAATCTTGTTGAAAAAATATGGGCCCTTTTTGATGTGAAAATATTTGAATTTTTAAAAAAACAACACGATTTGGGGAAAACAAATTAAAAACTGAGTTACAGTGGATATTTCCATTAAATTCTAATAGAGTTAAATGTTTAAAAACTAATCTTGTTGATAAAATATGGGCCTTTTTTATGTCTAAATTTTTGAATTTTGAAAAAAAACAAGAATTAAGGAATCCTAATGAATAACTGAGTCACAGTGGTTGTTTCCATTCAATTCCAATAGAATTAAATGTTTAACTCCTTAAACACTAATCTTGTTCAAAAAATGCGTCCCTTTTTTACATGAAAATATTTGAATTTTAAAAAAACAACACGATTTAAGGAATCCTAATTTTAAATTGATTCGCAGATGATGTTCCATTCAATTCTAATAGAGTTAAATGTTTAACTCTGTAAACACTAATCTTGTTGAAAAAATATGGGCCTTTTTCATGTGAAAATATTTGAATTTTGATAAACAACACGAATTAAGTTATCCTAATTAAAAACTGAGTCACAGTGGATGTTTCCATTCAATTCTAATGGAGTCAAATATTTAAATCAGTAAACACGAATTTTGGTAATAAAATATGGGCCTTTTTTATGTGAAAATATTTGAATTTTGAAAAAAAAAACACGATCAATGGAATCCTAATTAAAAACTAAGTCACAGTGGATGTTTCCACTCAATTTTAATAGAGTTAAATGTTTAATTCCATAAACACGAACCTTGTTGAAAAAATATTGTCCCTTTTTTATTTTAAAATATTTGAATTTTAAAAAAAATACGAATTAAAGAATCTTATTTAAAAACTGAGTCACAGTGGATGTTTCCGTTCAATTCTAATAGAGTTAAATGTTCAATTCCACAAACACTAATCTTGTAGAAAACATATGGGCCTTTTTTATGTGAAAATATTTGAATTTTGATAAGCAACACGAATTAAGTTATCATAATTAAAAACTGAGTCACAATGGATGTTTCCATTCAATTCTAATAGAGTTAAACGTTTATCTCCTTGAACACTAATCTTGTTGAAAAAATATGGGCCCTTTTTTACGTAAAAATATTTGAATTTTAAAACAACAACACGATTTTAGGAATCCTAATTAAAAACTATGTCACAGTCGATGTTTCCATTCAATTATAATAGAGTTAAATGTTTAATTCCGTAAACACGAATTTTGTTGAAAAAATGTGGGCCTTTTTTATGTGAAAATATTTCAATTTTAAAAAAACACGAATTAAGGAATCCTGATTAAAAACTAAGTCAAAGTCGATGTTTTCATTCAATTCTAATAGAGTTAAATGTTTATCTCCTTAAACACTAATCTTGTTGAAAAAACATGGGCCCTTTTTTATGTAAAAATATTTGAATTTTAAAAAAACAACACGATTTAAGGAATCCGATTTAAAAACTATGTCACAGTCGATGTTTCCATTCAATTCTAATAGAGTTAAATGTTTAACTCCTTGAACACCAATCTTGTTGAAAAAATATGGGCCATTTTTTATGTGAAAATATTTGAATTTTGAAAAAAACAACACGATTAGAGGAATACAAATTAAAAATTGAGTAACAGTGGATGTTTCCATTGATTTCTAATAGAGTTAAATGTTTTATTCCTTAAACACGAATCTTGTCGAAAAAATATGGGCCTTTTTTATGTGAAAATATTTGAATTTTCAGAGAAAAACTCGAATTAAGGTATCCTAATAAAAAACTGAGTCACTGTGGATGTTTCGATTCAATTCTAATAGAGTTAAATGTTTAATTCCGTAAACACTAATCTTGTTGAAAAAATATGGGCTTTTTTTTATGTGAAAATATGTGAATTTTGATAACAAAACACAAATTAAGGTATCCTAATTAGAAACTGAGTCAAAATGGATGTTTCCATTCAATTCTAATTGAGTTAAATGTTTAATTCCGTAAACACTAATGTTGTTGAAAAAATATGTGCCTTTTTTAGGTAAAAATATTTGAATTTTGATAAAAAAACACGAATTAAGGTATCCTAATTAAAAACTGTATCACATTGGAAGTTTCCATTCAATTCTAATAGAGTCCAATGTTTAATTCCGTAAACAATAATCTTGTTCATAAAATATGGGCCTTTTTTATTTGAAAATATTTGAATTTTGAAAAACAACACGATTTTAGGAATTCAAATTAAAAACTGAGTCACAATGAATGTTCTCATTCAATTCTAATAGAATTAAATGATTAATTCATTAAACACTAATCTTGTGGAAAAAATATGGGCCCTTTTTTTGTGAAAATATTTGAATTTTGATAAATAAACACGAATTCAAGTATCCTAATTAAAAAATCAATCACAGTGGATGTTTCCATTCAGTTCTAATTTTTAATTCCATAAAGACTAATCTTGTTGAAAAAATATGGCCGTGTCTTATGTGAAAATATTTGAATTGTGATTAAAAAAACAGCAATTAAGGTGTCCTAATTAAAAACTGAGTCACAGTGGATGTTTCCATTCAATTCTAATAGAGTTAAATGTTTAACTCCTTGAGCACTAATCTTGTTGAAAAAATATGGGCCCTTTTTTATGTGATAATTTTTGAATTTTGAAAAAAAAATGAATTAAGGAATCCTAATTAAAAACTGAGTCACGGTGGATGTTTCCATTAAATTGTAATAGATTTAAATGTTTAATTCCTTCAACACTAATCCTGTGAAAAAATATGGGCCCTTCTTATGTCAAAATATTTGAATTTTGAAAAAACACAAATTAAGGAACGCTAATTAAAAACTCAGTCACAGTGGTTGTTTCCATTCAATTCTATTAGAGTTAAATGTTTAACTCCTTGGACACTAATCTTGTTGAAATAAATATGGGCAATTTTTTAGGTGAAAATATTTGAATTTTGAAAAAACAACACGATTTGAGGAATCCATATTAAAAACTAAGTAAAAGTGGATGTTTCCATTCAATTCTAATTGAGTTAAATGTTTTATTCCATAAACACGATCTTGTTGAAAAAATATGGGCCTTTTTTATGTGAAAATATTTGAATTTTGAAAAAACATGATTTAAGAAATCCTAATTAAAAACTGAGTCACAGTAAATGATTCCATTCAATTCTAATAAAGTTAAATGTTTAATTCCATAAACACGAATCTTGCTGAAAAGATATGGGCATTTTTTATGTGAAAATATTTGAATTTTGGAAAAAAACATGAATTAAGGAATACTTATTAAAAACTGAGTCACGGTGGGTTTTTTCATTCAAATGCAATAGAGTTCAATGTTTAATTCCGTAAACTAGAATGTTGTTGAAAAAATATCAGCCTTTTTAAAGTGAACATATTTGAATTTAAAAAAAAACACGAATTAAGGAATCCTAATTAAAAACTGAGTCACAGTTGATGTTTCCATTCAATTCCAATAGAGTTAAATGTTTAATTTCGTCAACACGAATCTTGTTAAAAAATATGGGCATTTTTATGTGAAAATATTTAAATTTTCAAAAAACAAACACGATTTAAGGAATCCTAATTCCAAACTGAGTCATAGTGGATGTTTCCATTCAGTTCTAATAGAGTTAAATGTTTTATTCCATAAACACGAATCTTGATGAAAAATCATGGGCCTTTTTTATGTGAAAAATTTTAATTTTGAAAAAAATACGATTTAAGGAATCATAATTATAAACTTAATTACAGTGGACGTTTCCATTCAATTCTAATAGAGTTAAATGTTAACCTCCTTCAACACTAATCTTGTTGAAAAAATATGAGCCCTTTTTTATGTGAAAATATTTGAATTTTGAAAAAACAACACGATTTGAGGAATCCAAATTAAAAATAGAGTCACAGTGGATGTTTCCATTCAATTCTAATAAAGTTAGATTTTTAATTATATAAACATAAATCTTGTTGAAAAAATATGTGCCCTTTTTTATGTGAAAATATTTGAATTTTGAAAAGAAACACGATCAAAGGAATCCTAATTAAAAACTGAGTCACAGTGGATGTTTCCATTCAATTCTAATAGAGTTAAATGTTTAATTCCTTAAACACTAATCCTGTTAAAAAATATGGGAACCTTTTTTATATGAAAATATTTGAATTTTGAAAAAAAAAACACGAATTAAGGAATCCTAATTAAAAATGAGTACAATTGATGTTTCCATTCAATTCTAATAGAGTTAAATGTTTAACTCCTTAAACACTAATCTTGTTGAAAAAAATATGGGCCTTTTTTATGTGAAAATTTTTGAATTTTAAAAAAAACAAGAATTAAGGAATCCTAATTAAAAACTGTGTGACATTGGATCCTTTCATTAAATTTCAAATAGAGTTAAATGTTTAACTCCATAAACACGAATCTTGTTTAAAAAATATGGGCTTTTTTTATGTGAAAATATTTGAATTTTTAAAAAAACACGAATTCAGGAATCCTAATTAAAAACTGAGTCACAGTGGATGTTTCCATTCAATTGTAATAGAGATAAATGCTTAATTCCTTAAGCACGAATCTTGTTCAAAAATTATGGGCATTTTTTATGTGAAAAAATTTGAATTCTAAAAAAAACACGAATTCAGGAATCCTAATTAAAAACTGAGTCACAGTAGATATTTCCATTCAATTCTAATAGAGTCAAATGTTTAAGTCCTTAAACACTTATGTTATTGAAAAAAATATGGACCTTTTTTATGTGAAAATATTTGAATTTTGAAAAAAACATGAATTAAGGAATTCTAATTAAAAACTGAGTCACAGTCGATGTTTCCATTCAATTCTAATAGAGTCACATTGGATGTTTCCATTTAATTCTAATAGAGTTAAATGTTTAATTCTATAAACACGAATCTTGCTGAAAAAATAAGGGCATTTTTTATGTGAAAATATTTGAATTTCAGAAAAAAAAACACGAATTAAGGAATACTTATTAAAATCTGAGTCACCGTGGATGTTTCCATTCAATTCCAATAGAGTTAAATGTTTAATTTCGTAAACTCGAATTTTGTTGAAAAAATATGGGTCTTTTAAAAGTGAAAATACTTGAATTTTAAAAAAAACACGAATTAAGGAATCCTAATTAAGAACTGAGTCACAGTGGATGTTTCCATTCAATTCTAATAGAGTTAAATGTTTAATTCCGTAAACACGAATCTTGTTAAAAAATATGGGCCTTTTTTATATGGAAATATTTGAATTTTGAAAAAAAAAACGAATTATGGAATCCTGATTAAAAACTGTGTCACAGTGGTTGTTTCCATTCAATTCTAATAGAGTTAAATTTTTAATACCATAAACACGATTCTTATTGAAAAAATATCTGCCTTTTTTATGTGAAAATATTTGAATTTAAAAAAAAACAATACGATTTAAGGAATCCTACTTTCAAACAGAGTAACATTGGATGTTTCAAATCAATTCTAATAGAGTTAAATTTTTAATTCCCTAAACACTAAACTTGTTGAAAAATTATGGGCCTTTTTTATGTGAAAATATTTGAATTACGAAAAAAACACGATTTAAGGTATTCCTAATTCCAAACTGAGTCACAGTGGATGTTTCCATTCTATTCTAATAGAGTTAAACGTTTAACTCCTTGAAAACTAATCTTGTTGAAAAAATATGGGCCTTTTTTTTTATGTGAAAATATTTGAATTTTAAAAAAATACGATTTAAGGAATCCAAATTAACAACTGAGTCATAGTAAATGATTCCATTCAATTCTAATAGAGTTAAATGTTTAATTCTATAAACACGAATCTTTCTGAAAAAAATATGAGCATTTTTTATGTGAAAATATTTGAATTTTGGAAAAAAACACGAATTAAGAAATAATTATTAAAAAATGAGTCACCGTAGACGTTTCCATTCAATTCTAATAGACTTAAATGTTTAATACCATAAACACGAATCTTGTTGAAAAAATATCTGGCTTTTTTATGTGAAAATATTTGAATTTTAAAATAAACAAAATGATTTTTAAGGAATCCTAATTCCAAACAGAGTAACATTGGATGTTTCCATTCAATTCCAATAGACTTAAATATTTAATTCCCTAAACACTAATCTTATTGAAAAAAGGGCCTTTTTTAAGCGAAAATATTTGAATTTTGAAAAAAAAACACGATTTAAGGAATCCTAATTCCAAATTGAGTCATA